>LR749674.1:1531277-1536277 GCA_902729485.2 Mus minutoides | reverse complement strand
ATGTAAATATGGAGGGAAAACACAACAGTCATTTCCATGAAGAACCGCTTTTAGGACAAAGACAAAGAATAAAAAACGTCTTTTGTATTTACTTGAAACAAATGAATGGTATCAGGTGAAAAATATCTGTCTGCACTTGTTCAGATTTAAGGCCTACAAATTTGCACCTTATTCCAATTTCCTGCGTTCACTGGAGGAAGTGCGAATAGCTTATTCAGGGGCAGATTAATGCAAAAGAGCTGAGGGGGGACATAAATCTACAAGTAGTGACTTGTGCCGTCATGTAGGTGTAATGATTACCAAAGTGGAATCAGGGCTCCGAGTATCAGCTTAACACAGAGAAAATTCGCTTGATGGGAGAGTATTAAAGTCGTGCAGTAATATATCCATACACTGTGACTAAATTTTATAGTTCATGAAGCATATTAGTATTACACTATATCCTGGTACATTCAAAAGGTGATTTCCATTTAGATGCTCATTTTTCATGAAGATAAATATGACATGAATCATAATTTCCCTGAAGTAAATATTACAAATAATAAAATACTCAGGCAAGCAAGTTGAGGGATGACAGTAATGTTTTCCATTTGTATGGTAAGTGGCGGACCTTGTGGCCTATCAAGTAACAAATTGAATGTTTAATCTTTCTCCATGCAGATTGAGGATGGCAAAGTAGCGTCGGCCTCACAACAAATTGAGAGTCCTCTGGTGGCTCGTGGAGTATCAGCTATTCTGCCTTTGGAGGCCAATAGAGGGTGTCAGCAGAGCTTTGTCAAAATACATCACAGGCATGAAGTTGTAAAATTGCAATTTACAACAAAAAGACTTTGGGATAACAGGCAAATCTTAGGCATGCTAAATACACGGCAAATATTTAGAGAAGCTTTGTAAGCAATCTAAACATTGTTAGGGGAAGTTGCTTAGCATCCGGGGGGCATCCCAGAGGTAAAGAAAGAAATGTATCCTATCACACAGTACATAGTCTATCCAAAATGATAAAAATATTCTTTAGATGGTAGATGATGAGTGAAGCTAATTGGGTAGAGGTGGCTTCAAGCCATGCCCCAAAGCGGCTGGTGACTTGGTGAGCACGTCACATCCTTACCGGTACTGCTCACAGTGACACCACCTTTTATTGGTTTGTCCTCAAGGTTTAGGGTCCCTCTGGGACTGGGAGCTCTTAGTACAGTGAGATCTGGGTGCTGGCAACAGAGCTGGTTTGCCAGCTGGGGTCTGGAGCTGGGGTCAGGACACAGTCGGTAGCTTGTGTCTCATACAGTGGGTGGGTGATTGTCCTGTTAAGAGCCCTGTTGTATATTAATTTTAAGTTGCAATGCCTGTACTACAAGATGACACCCATAGCATTTTGACTAAAGAGTTTATACATGAAAAAATTTCATTATCTGAGTTCCTGGAGACCTCCCCGATTGGCTGGCTAGTCTGACCTGCAGCTGCGTCTCCATGTCAGGGTCTCTGGCATGGGAATGTTCCCTGTATTGTTCTTTCCACTACGTGAACCATTAATAGTGCTTTTGACTCTGGGGTAAGTCAAGACTCTTTATAACCAAGATGTGTGTGTGTGTGTGTGTGTGTGTGTGTGTGTGTGTGTGTGTGTGTTGGGCACAGGGTGTGGGACGCTTCAATGGAATTTTCTTGATTTTAATAAGAGTCACTGAGCTATGTACAGAGAAGGTGTGCAGGGAGGGCTGCCTTCTGCATCTCTGAGTTTTGGGAGAAGTTAAGAAATCCCATCTACGTCTATTCCATCTTTTCTTTTCTTTTCTTTTCTGTTCTTTTCTTTTCTTTTCTTTTCTTTTTTCTTTCTTTTTTTTTTTTTTTTTTTTTTTTTTTTTTTTTTTTTTTTTTTTTTTTTTTTTTTTTTTTTTTTTTTTTTTTTTTTTTTTTTTTTTTTTTTTTGGTTTTTTGAGACAGGGTTTCTCTTTACAGCCCTGGCTGTCCTGGAACTCATTTTGTAGACCAGGCTGGCCTCAAACTCAGGAATCCGCCTGCCTCTGCCTCCCAAGTGCTGGGATTAAAGGCGTGTGCCACCACGCCCGGCTATTTCACCCTTTCAACAGCACCGTTCTCTAATTATCTATCATGGTTGTTTCCTTGAAGTCCTCCTAAGTTATGGGAGGGGATAGCCAGACATTGAAATGGGAATAGTTCACACTCATCTTTAATCCCAGCACTCGGGAGGCAGAGGCAGGCGAATTTCTGAGTTCGAGGCCAGCCTGGTCTACAAAGTGAGTTCCAGGACAGCCAGGGCTATACAGAGAAACCCTGTCTCGAAAAACAAAAACAAAAAAAAAAAAGTAAAAGGAACATGTGGATGGGTGACACTCACTGGGCACGTACTTCAGGTCACTTGACCCTTACCCAGTGGCGATGGGGAGAGGAGACAGCAGAGGTCTTTGGAGGGAGAAGTAGACAGAGGCCCCGACAAAGCTGCAGTGTTCTGTAGTGAGGGCAGAGAGGAGTGATGAGATGGCTCTGCTCCAGAGGGGAGCCTCTGTTCCCTTTCTTACTCAGACAGTTCAGGGGCCTGACCTGGAGTCCATCTACAGTGGTGTTCTCCCTGGTCCCCAGTGCAGAAGCCCTCTAGTGGGCATCAGTGGGACAGCACTTCTGCGTCACCAGCTCCAGTCTTGTCCTTTGAACCCCACATCCACTGTGGACCTACCTCATTCTAGCATGACATCAATGAGGTGGGGGAGCTAGCAGGCTTCATCGTGGGTCCCAATCCGCCGTGTGAACAGAGGCAATGCCTCTGTGATCAGGGGCCAGGAGTTTGACAGCAAGCAGAGGTGTGCCCTGTCTTTATTAAAAAAAACAAAACAAAAACAAAAAAAAACCAGACAGGGCCTCTCCGTGGGGGAAGTCGGTGTCCTTCCTTCTTGGAAAGCTGCCCTGGGAAGAGCAACCCTCCTCTCCAGGGGCTGCTGGGGGAGGCGGGGCCTTTCGCACCCACCTCTGCTGTCACTCCGCTGGCCTGCACACTGCCATCTGTACAAAGCCATGGTAGTCTTTGCTCACGCTGGGGTTTTGATAATTCTCTACCTTTTTTTTTTTTGTAATTGCAGAATCATAAAATATTTTAATTTCAAGGTTAGCAATTTTCTCTTGCATACTTAATTTATAATTAGCTGGTTTATAAACCTGTTCTGCGCATATAATTTTACTGTTGCCAAATGTTCTTCATGAATAATTAAGGGAAAATCCCTATTTATCAAATTATTAATATACCTAATAGCCTTGTTTTCATAAACAATGCATCGGAGTTGGATTTAAAGAAAACCTTCTCAGAGGGATCTTGTGTTGGGTTCCCACCGTGGCGGGCGGGCCTGTGCTGGGACTCACACAGAGGGGCACTTGTACTGGGCTGATGTCACGGCCCGGCCTTTTTTCCCCACAAAGGCGCAGGTATCAGTAGCTGGACAAACACAATGGCTATTCAGCAGTGGGCCTGGGCCTCGGTGGCCACAAACAATGTTGTTGTTTGTTCTAGCAACTCAGCAGGAGTACATTTGGAGGGAACCTAACAGATGAAACCATTCTTTCAGGGATGGTTAACCGCTCCTATCCATTCCTACTTCTGTACCCACTTTTCAAAAATGTAGGCAGTAACTTCTGCCTGTGGCTTGCCTATATGGACATGGAAGATGTTGTCTTGGCTCCTTTGTCAGCGGACCCTGGTCATGTAAGGCTCGGGCCTTCAACACTCAGGAGGAGCTAGAGCATAGGGTTCTGGTGGAATGGAAGGCAAGGACCATAGTAAAAGCATAGGGTGTTTGCACTTAGCATTTCTAAGCTCTGGGAGATACTCACTGATCTTCCTTTCTGCCCCTGAGCTCAGATCAGTTCTGTAGATGGAGAGGTCCCAGCCTACACCTGCCAATAGTTTGAGTAGTTGAAACAATGAAGTACTCTGCGTGCTGATTCAGAAATCCCTTTAAGCCAAACTTATGAAATGTACCACTTAGAGTGTCTACATTATGCGTTGGGCCAGTGCCTCCCTGCCATGTGTCTTGGGGACTGAGTGCCTCTCTGGGGCATGGAGTGGGCATGCTGGCAGGCTAGCCTGTTTCCTGTTTTCTTATTACCATTCTCCAGGTTTATAGTCAACACTCAGAAAGGAGATAAGGCCTGGGCTTCTCTCTCCTTAGGGCTGGCGTGTGTGAGCCCACTCGCCATGTGTGACTCCATGTGTATGATTCATTCCGGAGCAGTTTTAGTCCTCATAAAATATTCATTTTGGTTGTGCAGGGCCCTGTAATTGCCATCTCTCACCCTGAATTATTTATACCTTGCACAGACTGACAAAGCTTTGCCATGCGGCCCTGGATGAATCAGAAACACGGGTCTTTGCTGCCAACTGCATTATAGTTTCACAAAATATGGCCCCAACGTCATTCCAGGCTGCCTCATCTCTAAATCCAGCTTTTCTTGATTTGACATTTTCTTTACTCCTCCATTGTCTTAGTCAGGCAGAAAGGCCTCCTCTTAACTCTAAGCAGCAACCTTCTTGCTTGCATTATAGCCGCTGTGCTCCAGAGAACTAATGTGTCTTTATTGCCCTTACTTTTTTATGCTCAGTAACAAGACAGCGCCCAGGCTCACTTTAGAGCCATATATTATACATTAGCGATAAAATGATGCAAATAGTCCTGAAGACTCTTCAAACAGATAGTGGAGATCAGCCTGGATCAAGCTGCTTGTCAAAAAACCAGAAAATAAAATGTGACGTGTGAAGTTGGACCCAGTGCTATGCTTCCCAGCTGTGAGCTGAGGCAGTCCCAGGATGGAGGTCCCAGATGGAACTGGCGACTTGTATGAGCTTCTTTGTCAGCACCTAAATGCATCTATTCACCGCTCACCTCTTCCCCAGCCTGGCGCACCCTACCATCTCCACATTGTAGCCACGGCTTGCCTGGTGTTTCCTTGTGTTTTTGCAATCTGCTCTCAGGGCTTCTTTGCCAGAGAATAAGACTGTGCAT
>LR749674.1:1518777-1528777 GCA_902729485.2 Mus minutoides | reverse complement strand
TGAGCCCAGTCATCGCTAATGGCAGGAGAGAGAGAGAAAAAGAGGCCTGACATTAAGACCCTCGCATTTTGGAAATCCGATACGTATTGACCTGTGTACTATCTCAGTGCACAGATCTGATGTCAGCAGAATGTAGTCGTGTATAGGAACTGCTCATTACAGGTTTTGTGAGGGAGGCACATTGTCTCTGAAGCGCCTGGACCCGATCGGCTAGAATTGCTCAGTAGTCAATACTCCAGCGACTGATGGCCCAGCGTGCACACACCACAGCTGCGACCACTGCTTTCAGGGACTTGCCAGCAATTAGCAGGAACCTCAAGGATCACTCGGCCACTCTCTTATCAGTCAGGGGAAAGTCTCTTAAAGGCTCTATCTTTTCATTTGACTCTTAACTATTTCATCTCAATAGCAGGTAAGGGTCACAGCCGCCCCTCATCTAAGAGCTCTCAGTACCACCCCTCTCCGGCTTGTTCTCCTTTGGGGCGCGAACTTGTGAAGTGAAATTGACACAGCCCAGCATTAACCATTTGGGACGTAAACAGTTCAGAGGCACTGGGCACACTCATGAGGTTACAGGGACAGAGCCTCTCTCTAGCTCAGAAAGCTTCCCTTACCCTCAGAGGAAACTTTGTAAACCTGAAGCAGTTGTTCCTCATCCTCCCCACCCTGGCACCCAGCGGCACCCGGCACCACAGTGTCTGCCGCCTTGAAGCCGAGATTTCTGGTGGGTTGTTGTTTTGTTTTATTTCCCCTCACTCAAGATATTATGAATTAAAATAGTAGTAACTAAAGTTATGGGGGCCTATCTGCAACTGCTGGGTGTGTGCCTCCCAGAAGCCCACAGTGCCATCACATCCTGACCTATACAGGACTGCTTTGGGGTTGTGGCTGATGGCCTGGAGCCTTACACGCTATCACTTGAGTGTAGTGTTCATTAAAGGCTCAGACCTACAGCTCAGAGTGAGCCACTCAGCCCCATGACAAAGCACCCATATATTTCCTTTGGGCTTCCAGTTTCCTAGGCTGCATGTGACTGTGGGCTAGGAGAAGGTTGTGCCTCTAGAGACAGGCTGGAAGCAGGTGCAGGAGGGATGCTGGAGACTCCAAGAACTCTCTCCTTGGTACTCCGCTACTTAACTTTCCAGAGGCCAGGGCACATTGGGACCGCTCAGCTGGAGCACGTGTCTTCACGAGGGTTAGGGCATCCAGTGCAATGTAGCTCACCCACATCTTCAAACCCTGGCAAAACTAAACTCTGGAACAGTCCACTCCTTGACGACTAAAAGCCAACTAAATGAAAGTCCCTGTAGAGCGGCACTGCAGAGCCTCAGAGGACCTTCACCCTTCAAATAAGCTGTGACTAGTGACTACGTGGGCTTGAGGGTGTTTGAAGAGGCTCCGAGGGAGACTTCTTCCAAGTTCCCCCTGTCCTCCCCAGTCACAAGGGTACACCCTCAGAGCCCGCTACATTTCTACAGAACGGATCTATTTTTCCTTTGACCAGAGGGAAAGAAATCATTACTGCATGATTAGTGGCTTCGGTTAGGTAAAAACATCAGCGTCAGGGAGGAGGGAGGTGAGTGGTATTAATTACCTAACCCTTGCTGGCAGGCTGATTTTATCAGTGACTTGGCCATTGGTAGCTCGGCTCTTGATGGACGTGGGTGAGTTCGGAGCTGCCTGGAAACATGAAGGAAGGGCTGGTGTCAGATGAGAGGCATCTCATCAGCTTTTCTCTGACAAACCAAATTCATTCCTTATGTAATTGATAACGGCCTTGGCCAATTATTTCCCACATTACAATACACAGAGGCCCCCTTTACAGGTTTTGCAGGGCTGTAATTAGCTATGCTAATATCCCCTTTATTGGCCCTAATATTGCTCAACACCTTTTGCCATCCTGGAGCCCACTGGAGCCCCATGGCCTGTCAGGACTGCTGATTATTGAGAAGGATAGCTTTAATCAAACATAATTGCAGTTAATTTTTCTCTCCTGCACTCTGTTGCCAGCGTCTAATGCCACGGACTCCTTGATATTCCATTAAATTACAATTAAACAGCCTCCTTTGTCTCTGATTGTCCTGAACACCACCACAAAGTTCTGTAGCCGTTTAAAGGAGAGCTGTTTGGTCCTAATTGCCTGCTAGCTCACAAAGGGCCAATTTACACAATACCCATGTAGAATTTAAACAGTTCATAATGTAATGGATATTACACAGGAGCCTAACACTACAATTAAAATGATTTTCATCAGATAGAGAAGCTTCGGTTAATCAGCTTCATAAAAGTAAATATAAATGAACTAATTCATAGCTTAAACACACAGAGATGGAGCCGACTTTGAAATTAGTTACTGTGGTGGGGGCTCTGCTCACCCCTCATCCTGGCATCCCCACGTTGGGCTCTGGTGGGAACAGTGGGTCCCGTTACTTCTAGTCTCTGCTGCCCGGTACTCATGTTAACATTGGAGTTGTTTGTTTGGTCTCTGATACAACATCACCAAAGCAAAACTCTGTGCACTCCTCATTGGGTGCGGTGGGCCACACCCTTCCACAGTGGGAGGATAGGTACCCTATCAGGAGAGGATTTCCACCTTCAACTGTTCTGTTGGGCTACTGTGTTAGTCCCACTGTCCTTCCGGGCAAGGGCCTTGCTATGCTCTCATGTTCCAGTCCCTCCTGATGGGGATCTCAGGCCTTAGAAGAGTGAGCCAGTCCTTTCAAGAATGACTGAGAACAGCATCATGGCATCTTCCCTCATCTGGGAACACTGAGGAAAGTCTGTTTCTACAGTGATGGCATCTTACTTTCTGCCTGAGAACTTTCTGGAATTTTTCATGATGTTTCAAATGGAGTATTCCTGGGGATAGCTTGGCACAGAGCAGTTTGTTTTCAGCCACTGTCTTCCCCTCTGCCTGTAAGAAACAAGTAAATAAAGCCCATATTTCAAGCTTGATTTACTCTGGTACCCATTGTGAAAGACGATGAGTCTTTAGGGAAATAAAGACGGGGTCAGGGAATTAGTGCACATAACGGTCATTTTGACGTTGGGCCAGCAGATGCCGGGGAAAACACACTGTACACAATTAAGCATAATGTACTAATGACAGGTTAGAATTTTTATCGCCTCTTTGCGATCGAGCAGCAAATCCACGTTTAGCAATAATAAAGAGTTTATTGGTGCTAAAGCCAAAGATTTTCTGACATAGGGAGGATTTTTCCTTTCATAACAGGAGTATTAAATCCTTTGTGTACCAGACTCTGGAACTGAGATATGTAAAGTGGTTGTCAGATTTTTCTTAGGAAACAGCCAATTAAAGGGTAATTGAGTAAAGGATGTGGGAATTACCATTGGGCTTCATGCGTGGGCCTTTGGTTTCTCACCCTTTTCCCAAACACTGCAACAGCACACCTCATGGAGCGCATCTACTCCCACGCAACCGTGCGCAGTGTCAGCAGGCTTGTATTGGCTGGGCTCCGTTTCCCACCTATGAATCCTTAATTGCATGCTAGAATTAAACAGAAGCAAAACCAGGGTTAAAATAAGCACTTTTTGTGGGGGGAGGTTTTCCTCTGGCCTGGCTTGTGGTGTACTTTGTGCCACTAGTGCCTGGGGGCTTGGTAAGGACCTGGTTCTGCACAGGGGTTGTTCCCAGTAGATCTTTCTCACGGACCCACGACCACTGCTGTTATACACTCTGCATAGAAGCAGAGCTGTGATTGCCAGCAGCAAGAGAGAGAACAAGCATGAACATGTGTGTATGCTGTCTGTGCCCACGGCTGCTCCCAGCTGCCCCCTGCAGTGCTCAGTGTGTTTGTGGTACCCAGCACCCAGTCTTGCTCTTGTAGTTTGTAAACTGATGATAGTTAAAACTCCAGAATGCCCCAAAGAGGCTTAGGATATCTTTAAAATCCACTCTTCTGTCTTAGAGTTAAGAGAGCCAAGCTGGCTAAACAGACATCAAGGAATTTCGAGCAACCTCCTCAGGAGGGGGAGAAATCTTTCATTTTACAAAGAAGCCCCCCCCCCCCACTGGCTCCGCGCAGGTACCTTTGTGGATGAGTAGCATCTCGGCCGGCGCCTGCTCAGAAGATTAGCCGGGTGGTAATGTGGGGCATAATTGCACCGTGTGGCTGTCCCTGAAGTGAAAACCTAATTGCCTGACAGGACGGTAACTTTGTGGCGCCCTCACCTTGTTAGGCCCTTTCTGATGCAGTTCAAATGCTGTGTGGCCGCAGGTGCGCCTAATTTACCTCGCTGCAGAACGTGTGGAGTTTAATTGCACAGTGGTTGTTAGGAAAAATTGGTGGGTGGAATATCAAGTGACTCGCTGTAGCTGATGGCAGATGGTGTTAAGAGGCATTGTGAGCTAAGTGTATAGGTGAGGTGAGTTAATAAAAGATGTAAATTCTGGCCCAAAGTAGGAAGGACTCCTGGTATGTAAGAAAATTTAATTGAATGGCCACCATTCTTAGCCTCATCAAAGGGATTCTTTCTGCCCTCCTTGACTCCTCCAGGATGTGTTGGGAAGAGAAATGAGTCTTAGCCTGTGGAGTCTTTTATTTTCTTATATTGTAACCACTAACGAAGAACCCTGAACATGAAAGACCAAATTCAAGGAAATTTTATGAAGTACCATAAAACATCAATCAACTTCTAAACAAGACAGGTGACACTCGGGGAGAAAACAGAGTAGGTATTTTATGCAGCTTTGCCACACAGGCTCTTAGCCACAGTGGCAGTGTGCTAGCAGGAAATCTACTTTTTGCTCACTCTCTGTGAATAGAGATGGAGATTGTGCAGAGATAAGATCCATGAGCGGGCGTCTCACATCCAGGTTGCCCAGCGCTCACCTGTTCATATTAAGACAGCACATCTGTCATGGTGGAGAGATAGGGAAGCGGGGTGATTATATTTTCATCAGAGCCTTGAAACACACTATCGAGACTCCTAAATCTTTCTGCTGTGTACAAGGCCAGATCTGATGGGAAGTGAAGCTTGTTTCTGTGCTTGGCCTCTTCATCCTCACCAGGACGGGGGCCTGTTGCTCCTGTGCTCAGTATGAGCAAGACTTTTTGTGCAATACCAAAATCCACCAGCCAGTCCCTTAAAACATATAAGAGACCATCCATACCCCATTCCCTTCTGGAAGATTAGGCCTAGTGAAACCATTTTTCTTTCTTTCTTTTTTTTTTTTAATTAAATTTGTTCTTGGACTATTTTATACCTGCATATACTTCATTCTGATCACTCTCACACAGTAACTTTAAAACTTGGTCTTTGATAGTGTATTTACTTTGGCAAGATAAACTCTGGAAACTGCAGTTACCAGACAGACAGATGTAGCACATTCAATAGAATTTCGACTTTGGTTTTTTTCATAAATTTATTTTAGGATACTTTTATGTTAAAAGTCAACTGTTACTGATAGAAAAATCCAAACCTTACCAGACATTCTGCATCTTTATTGTCTGATGCTGGCGTTTCTGTCTGGGGGCGGGGTGTCTCTCTTAAAAGCTAATAATAGTTCTGCAAAGATCCTTGCAAGAAGAGGTCCCTCGGAAAGACACAGTTGTTACTATTAATCTTGGGACTCTGTCGTGTCAGACAGCTGTGCTGAGTTACATACAGCGGATATCAGGAGCATCCCCAGCTAGCCCTGCATCTGCACTCAGCTAGTCCTGCATCTGCACTCAGTATCCCCCGCTACAAGGCAGCCAGCACAGCTGTGCAGTCGACCGTTATTCCTTGCAAGTGTCTTTGCTGTTGACGTTGTCTTCTGTGGGCTAACCCTAACTATCCATTCTCTGTGTCTTTTGTAGATTCTTTCTAAAGTTCTTCCTCAAGTGCAATCAGAACTGCTTGAAGAATGCGGGCAACCCTCGGGACATGCGGAGGTTCCAGGTACGCATTCCTTCGAGATGCCAGCCCAACCTGCTCGTCCTGCCAAATTTTCAGAGCTCTCAGTTTTTCCAGAAAGCTCTTCAGTTCCCCAAGGCTAGCAACACACTGAACTTGATTCTTTTGGATAAAAATAGGGCTGGAGAGATGGCTCAGTGGTTAAGAATGCTTACTGCAGAGGACCCGGGTTCAGTTCTTCACACACACATTGAGGCTCACAACCAAATATACCTCCAGTTTCAGGGCTCTGACACCTCTTCTGTCCTTCAAGGGCATCTGCACTCATGTGGTCCATCTACTAGACTCAGGCACATACACGAACACATAGAATTCAACAAATAATTTAGAAACAGACAACTAAAATACATTTTAGAATGATCTAGCGTTTTCAGTATATTTCTGTGTCAGATATATGAGTCCGTGCAGGGGCAGGGAAGACGAGAGGATCATGTTTCCCATAGCCACCGAACATCAGCTCTGAAAACTTGTCCAGGCTAAGGATGTACATTTTAGGGATAGAATGGCTGGTTGATTGACTGTCACTGTGTATGGGAGTAGTAAGTGGGAAGAGGACCATGATGCAAACTCTCCAGGATGCTTGGTGTCTAGAGCCTTCCCACAAAGGGGCTGGACTCACTTAACACAGGCCTCTACAAATTCCATTAGCCTCCACGATTCCCAGGTGTCTGCCTCCGTTCATTCAGAGTCCAGCCACTATGAGTCTGTTCTGGATCTAGGCTAGCACATGCACCTCTGCAAGGAGGATTTGGTCTGTAAGGGAGAGGGGCATTTGCTGGCTTCAAGGACCAGCTATGACAGCATCCATATTTTTCTTGTCTCTGTGGATGATCAGAAGGCTCTGTCAGGGTCATGGGCCCTCTCTGTATGAGCTAGGCTATTTTGCTGATTTTCATTGTAAAATTAGAAGAAGCAAGAACAGAATGAAAATGAGTGCTAGATTAGCTAAATTACTGAGGGAGTCCTATCTGGAATGTCAAGTAGCTCACAGTGTTTGTAGGGTTCTGTGTGTAATTCAGGCCTTCAGGGAAGTGCGTGACGTCCATCTTCAGCCTTCGCGGCTCTTTAGGGAAGCAGGTCTTTAAGTTCACCCATACTGGCTATCATGGTTGGGGATAGCAATTCTTGTAAAGTACTGGGCCAGATCCCCTCCCCGCTTTTAAAAATAAACACAGGAGATGACAAGGTATGGGCACAGTTGGTCCATCTAGGCAGAGGAGGTGACACAAGCCTGAGTAGCAGGGTTCTGTTTGCCTCACCCACGCTGGAACACGGCACCCATCACTGACCATTGTGAGACCATAGTGGCTCCGGTCACTTAAATCTCCCCTGCTTCTCAGAAGGTTTACCTGGATATCTGGCACATTGTAGCTTACTTGATACATGCAATGGTGCCGCAGTCCTTGTACCTTCCTATGGGCACACTATAGGGTTGGCCCATACTTGACGATATAGTGTGTCTGGCTTTTCTATTTCCCCCAGTGACTGTTTTCTGTATAGATGACAGAGCAGAGAGCATCTTTAAACATGTTTATTTCTGCCTTTTACTATTTTTAAAAAATATATCCTGGTTAAGTCTGTGTCTCATTACTGGCAGGTCTCTGTACCATACTCAGGAAGTTCTCTTAACACTCAGGGCAGGGTCTACAGTGGACCCCAGGGAGATTCTTGGCAAAAAATAGCAGCCCCTAGATTCCCTAAGCAGAGATGACTGGGCCATAGGTGACACCACAGTGGTGCCAGAGCACCTAAAGCAACGCCAGGTCTTTAGAACAGAGAATGGTTAACTCTCAAACTAGAGTGGGCATTGTGGCTGTACTTACACGCTTTCTGTTCAGACAGTCTGATGTTACTGAGACCTTGTTATAAAGGCAGAAGAGGGAAAGAATTCAGGGACAATGCCACTGGTAGCTGAGGGTGTATATAATATCATGCCCCCTGCACCATGATTTTATGGGGTCTGAGGTTTTAAAAAGCAGTGTTCTACACACATATCCTTATATAAGCGTGTAGCTTTGAATTCTCTTTTACACATAACATACTTTTAATTTGTTTACTTGTTTGTGTGTGTTTCTTTGAGATAGGGTCTGGCTGCGTAGCCCAGGCTGTCCCTGAATTCACTATTTTCCTGCTTTAGGCTTCAATGTGCTAGGATTATAGGTATATATCACTATGCCTGACAAAACTCTTTATTTGTCTTTCATCAGTTAAACAATCAATTTACTTCATTTGTTGTATTAATAGGCCTTTTCTTAGTGCCATTTCAGGTTTATAAAAGGGTCTCACAGTGAATTTGAGAGCTCCTGACACCCTGGATCCCTCGCCCTGTCCTAAGCATACTTGGTGTAATATATTCTTATATCTGAAGGCCACCTGCTGATGGTTACTACTCACTGAGGCTTGATGTAGCCTTGGTAGCCTTGGCCTGTCACCTTCGATCTATCTGGCAGTTTTCACTCCCCTCTCCATCTACCCAGTGATCTCTGGAGGAGCTGGCCCCAGGACCTGGCCAGGTGGGGCTGCAGGAACGCTTAAGCATCTTTTATGTCAAATCCAGGCTCAAGCTCCATCCACATTCAATGTAGGCTCAGCTCTTTGCTTTTCCAGGCCCTCTGACCCAGCCTTGTTAGAAGCATCTCAGCCAGGCCGCCTTTTGCTGTTGCCTAGGTCTGCTCAAGTGTGCCATTTCTGAGACACTTGCTGTGAGCTCACTGGGAAGAAAACAGTTGGCATCCAACAAGGTGGTTTCTCTGCATGGTGGCTTCCTTTTCACCTCCCATGAGACAGCCGTCAAGCCTGCCCTCTCTCCCTTGGACATGCGCTGAGCCTCTTGTGGGCCTTCGCCACCTTTCCTTATGAACTTGAGGAAGGATCCTTTTCCTGCATTGAAAAACATGTCCACAATTCAAATTTAGGGTTTTTTTTTCAGATACAAAGGATTTCCTTCTCAGATGTTAAATATAATTGTACAGTTGACCCAGGGATCATCTGCTGATGGAATAGGAATAGCAGTGAGAACCCTAACTTTACAAAGCTTTTGGGGGGGGCAATTGAATCCTCCCTCTTAGGTCTTCAAGAGAGGCTAGTCTCAAGTGAACTAATTTAAATTAGATAAACTATCTAATCAATATGTGAGCAGATCAATCAAAACAGAGGTTTTCAAATGAGTGGCTAGAGGGGTATTTCGGAAGCTAATGGCTAGAAGAATATTTCTCTGAATTGAATCCACTTGTTAGCATAATAAGAGATTAAACCCTAATTAGTGGCACAGGGCTTTTTTTTTTTTTTTTGAAAAGAAGCAATCTTGAGTCAAAACAAAACAAAACAAACCACCCCTATTAGCCAAAAACAAAACAGAACAAAACAAAAAAAAACCCAGCCAGAGCTGAGGATGCACTTCAGTCAGTGGAGAGTCTCCAGAATGAGTAAAGTCTCGGCAGTGCAGCCTCTGAGCTGGCTTTTCTTTCCCTCACACGGCGGCAGTGCCCACCCTGGCTGCCCTGTGCCAACTCCGTTTTCAAATCCACTTCGTTTTTCACAGGTCGTTGTATCGACAACAGTCAACGTGGACGGCCACGTGCTGGCCGTGTCTGACAACATGTTTGTGCACAACAATTCCAAACACGGGAGGCGGGCCCGCCGCCTAGACCCGTCAGAAGGTACGGCCCCTTCTTATCTGGAAAATGGTAGGCACATGCTTCATGTATTTTTTTTTTTAATTTGCAATGCTTCTTTTTTTTCCTTTGTACCATCCTTTATGTTAATTCCCGTGGAGTTGCTCTCACTGGGTGACCAGACCGCCTCAGCCCCATGGGGCAGAGCTGGCTTCCCTCAGGTGGAGAGGGGCCAGGCCTTGCCAGCTTCTTCCTCCTCCCTTACTGTCTGCTTGGTCCTCACACCTGTCTGTCTGTCTCACCTGCCCTAGACATCGTGTTATTGGTTTGTCTCTCGGCTTTCTTTTGCTCACACTTTCCATTGGTTTGGTTTCATCTGGCTTGTTCCAAGCTCCCATCCAGAAACTCACCCCAAACTCTCTGTGCATGTTTCCATGGCTGGTTACTTCCGGTCCCAGCTAGCCCAG
>LR749674.1:1493777-1513777 GCA_902729485.2 Mus minutoides | reverse complement strand
AGGCCATCAGCCCCAGTGAAGGCTGGACCACGGGGGGCGCCACTGTGATCATAATCGGGGACAACTTCTTTGACGGTCTACAAGTTGTGTTCGGAACTATGTTGGTGTGGAGTGAGGTAAGCCTGCGACATTGGCCTGCCTTGAACGGTCGCCTCCTCTGTGAATGTTTTTGACAAATTGTTTCTTGTGTACGGATATGACACCTATTGCACAGTTCCCTTTTACTGTATGCCTGTGGTAGGCTGTCCTGTGGGTGGGTCTGCCCCTCCTCCTACAACCTTTGGGTTTGAAACTTGCCATAGGAGGTCCTCCAGTACCCTGGAACAATTAGTTCTAGAATTACTAGAAACAGGTTTAAGGAGACATATGGTGGTGATTTTCATATGAATGATGCCCTGTGGCCTTTCCTGCAAACTAAAACCCTGGAACATTTGCTGATCTTTCCCTTAAAGAACCATAGGCCCAGAGTCTCTGGGTGACAGGAGGGAACATTCCGAGACGATGGTCCAATTTGTGCTCATTTTGTAATTATATCCAACTGGCAAGTGTCCGCCTCTCAGGGCCTGCACCGCTGAGCGCTTGTTCATGTGTGGTTTCTGTAGCTGATAACCCCCCACGCCATCCGAGTGCAGACGCCGCCTCGACACATCCCTGGAGTTGTTGAAGTGACCCTCTCCTACAAGTCTAAGCAGTTCTGCAAAGGCGCTCCTGGACGCTTTGTCTACACTGGTGAGTTGGCAGCTCCAGCCTCCGTGGGGCAGTGGTGGGTGCTCGCTCTCAGTGGGCGCCTCCTGCTCCGGTGGTACTGTGGGGGAGGTACACATGAGGCGTGAGGACCGTTGGCATGGTGCTGAGTTTTATCAGGTGCACACTTCCATCTGCATCTCAGACAGCTCATGATGACTGGACAGACACGGCAGTGTGACCTGGGCGTTTCCCCCCCATCTGCAGGCCTCTGCCTCTCACCAATAAAGCAAAGTGGCAGGGAGCATTGCTGGGAACTGCAGCGGCTTCCAGCTCCCCTGAGAGTGGCTGCCTCATGCCTGGCTGCATGCAAGGCCTTGTGCCCACCCACTTGTCAGTCTGGCTCATCACTGCTTTTCAGTGGCTTAAGCTGTGACCAGGAAGATAGAGGTCACAGCCTGTCACTTACCTAGGCTTCCAGTGGAAGCTAGGTCTCTTAAGTGGAGGCTGGGATCTTAGATTCTGCAGAGGGTTGTTGCTTATGGTGGGGGTGAGGGTGTCAAGGTTCCAGAGGATACAAGTAGCCCGAACCCAGATGCATAGAATGGGTGGCCTATGGGGTCCCTGTGGGTGGGATATCAGAGGTCTTTCTATCCTGCTTTGCTCACACAAGTGCTTAATTGACATGATTTGTTTGAGGGTGCCATAGATGCCACAGAGAAACTTCATCTGAAGTTTACTTCACTCATCTGCATTTTGACTTGTAATCTCAGTCTGGTCCACATGCCGTAAGGGCACCAGGGATGGCTTTGATGCAGAACAAACTCCTGCTGAAGCCCAGGGATGGTGGAAGGGATGGATGCTTGTTGATTGTTTGTGGCTATGCCGGGGTTTGGTGACATCCACACTGGAAGGCCTGGAGCCCTGGCACTGACCACTCTCTTACCACCTGAAGGGGCCCTGGGCCTGGGCTGGTATCCCACTGGGTGCCAACCTCTGCTCTCTCCAGCAGACAGGTTACATGGAGGTTTCTGAGGTCCCTTCCTGCCACATTAAGGTTCATGAAATCACAGAAGTGACAAGTTCTTTCCCTTTTACAGGAAGTACTAAAGGAGCAGACTGGCCCCATATAGACTCCCTGCTCCTCCATAGGCCTACTGCCACCCAAGGTGGGGTTCAGCCTTATCTTAGGGTAGCAGTTCTCAGTCTGTGGGTTGTGATCCCCTTGTTAAACCCTATCTCCAAAAATATTAGCAATTCATAACAGCAACAAAGTTACACTTATGAAGTAGCAATGGAAATAATTGTTATGGTTGAGGGTCACCATGACATACATGAGGAACCGTGTAAAAGAGTCCCAGCATTAGGGAGGATGAGAACTACTGTTCTAGAGCATCCATCTCTTGATAACCCAGCACCTGTACCTGGTCAGTGTTGGGCACCCGGATCCTAGAACTGAAGGGATACAGGGGTGTGGGCATAGCGGAAGGTTGATGTGCCCAGCTACTTTGGGGATCTGGATATTCTTGGCCTCCTGGAAAGTCTAGAGGTTGAAGGAAAAGTTCCTCTAGATTTTGAGGATATGTTAAAATAAAAAGACAGAAATAGATCATCTTTTAAAAGCTGTGTGCAGGTGGCCCCCCAAACTGTAATACCTCCCCTTATTTCTGATTTCTCCCGGGGAGATGGTCTCCCACCATCACCACCAGTGTTTCCTTACCTTCAGCACATTGTTCACTGAGCATGTGCAGTTCCATTACCAAATGGGCTTCACACTGGATAGTTTTTCTAAGTGCTACTTACTTAGTTATGGTAGGCTGTGCTCATCAATGATGTTCACTGCATGAGATGTCTTGAATTCACATTCAACTTAAGCTACTATTTTATTATTATTATTATTAAATATTAACCCATAGTCAGTTCAGGAACATCTACAGATTCCTTCAAATAAGTGTCTTTGCTGTTCAGTGGAGGGTACTCATATTGGATGTCCAGTTCTTGGGGAGATAAGAAGTTGGAATCCTACCTTGGGCCTGGTTGGGCATTCCCAGCCCAAGGGGATGGGGTCATGTGTATGAATGAGCTAACCACCCACCCCACACATACATTCAGCATACCTCCTCAAGGTAGCTGTTGGTATGGGTATCACATATGGCTGAGTCTCTGGCCAGAAACTTCAGGCTATTGAGGCAACAGGCCCTATGCAAAAACTTAGAATATTTAACTAGATGACCCTATGCCTCAGGGTACTGGCTGTTGGCCCTTGTTGGCTTGAACTCCTCTGGGTTCAGTTTTCTCTTCTCGATTCCCAATGGGATTTTGGCAAGGATCAAGGACAGACAATTCAGAGTGTCTGACATACAGAGGGCACTTGGTAAGTAGTATCAACTGTGGAAAGTTACTGACAGTTTGGATTTCTGCTGAGGTCTGTGGGACCTGTTCATGTTTTGAGCTCCTTGAATGTAGAGATGTTGTACACTTGCTCTTGTACTGACAGGGAGCTGAGGGAGACATGGCAGGGTTGGGTGTAGACTGAGTTCCTGTGCCCCTCATGTGGCCTGGCTTGGCTGGTGGCACCCAAGTGAGCATGTGTCCATAGTTGGCAAGCCTGGCCTGCTTCTCACCAGCCTGTCTTCCTTGTTCTCTAGTGAGATTGTTATGAGTTTCTGCTGGTTTATTTAGGGGCTGCTCTGGGCAAGTTCTTCCCTGAGTCTTTGTATTCTTGGGGTTTTAAATGTTGAAGATGGCTGATTTTTAGAAGCCCCCCACCCCCTTTAAAATTTTTTTACAAGCAGTTTTAAGGCACAGAGATTCAGGTTCTGATTTTCTTCCTTTGCCCGTGTCTGTCCCCAGTGCTACAGATAGGTCCTGGTTTGAACCCTTGTGAACAAATGCAGGTGTGGAGGGAAAGAGGAGTTGCTTGTTATTGGCGGGCAGGGCCCATGTGGTAGCCGTCCCTGTTATCAGCTCTCCTGGACAGGTGGGTAGGGAAGGGCACTCTCTGAAGCTCCTTGCTCTCTGGCTCGGTGGAATGCCCTCCTTGACCAGAGTGTCCATTGCCTCCGAAAGGAGGGCAGTGTCTCCTGAGCTATTTATAACCTCACGACGAGCCTTTCTGGAGACTTAGTGTCCATCCTGCGTGGTTGCACCTACTTTCAAACTGACTAGACTTGTTAGGTCCAAGACTTAGGTCCTCCTGCCCTGGGATTGGAGATTTCCTGTTTCCTCATGTGTGAGCATTTGCTTCAAGGCTGTGCAAGCTCAGCCCTTCCAAACTAACTAGCTAGCTAGCTAGCTAGTGTGTGTGTGTGTGTGTGTGTGTGTGTGTGTGTGTGTGTGTGTGTGTGATCATTACCAGGAATATACATTTCACATTTGTGTAAGGGATACAGGACTTTATACTCTCAGGGAGCTGAGGAAAGGTAGGGTCATAACCTGTCTGGCCTGGAAGCTTCTGTCTGATTTGCATTGCCCTGAAATTGATGGGGACAATGAGGTAATCACAGGGACTCCCTCTCCCCAATGAAAACTGAGCCATCCCCTCTGGATGTCACAACATGGGCGCCATCCCCTGGGCGTCTGGTTCCCATCAGTGTGCCCAGGCCCCGGAGGCTGCTGGGACACCTTCACATTTAACCTTCCCGGCATGAAGCCAGCTGTGCGGCTGCAGGGCCACTGGATAATGAACCTGGGCTTGGAGGAGGGGCTGCCACTAGCCTGCCAAAGGCTGGGAGGGACTTGGCAGAGGTCTAAATGAGCTGTTTACAGTGACCTGAGAAACACCAGATTTTTCAAAACCAGACCCTATTAGTCAACCCAGAGTGGTCGTGCTCAGCCTCTGCCCCTGGAAGGGGAAGGCTGGCCAGGCCCCATCCATCTAGCCCCTTGGCTGCCGTTCATAGTCCCTCTCAAGTCACAATTACCTTGGGAGACTGTGGCGGTTCAGTTGATTAGCACGGTGAATTAAAAGAATGAGCCACAAATGGCATGTCCAGCTCTTCCATAGGAGTTCTCTGTATTCCCAGCGAGCCTCACCCCTGCTGTAAGAAGGTCAGAAATTAGAGAGAGAGAACAATTTTCAAGCGGCTAGCACTTAGGAGCAGAATTAACAATCACTGTGTATGTAATTGCCAGTTAATAGTAAATTGCCTTTAGACTGTAAAATGCAATATAAACTGGTGGGCACCTAAAATTAAATTAATGAGATATTTGCTGCATTTAAAAGTGAATAGTTCAAATTAATAACCAAGTGCAATGCTTGTTTTAATATTTGTCTAATAGCATACCATTGACTTGTTTAATAATAATTAAACAGTCCCGGAGTTGCCTACCTGAGGAACTCACCATATAGGCGAAATCAAGCAGCTTTTGCTCTCATATTTTTACTGCTACAAACACATCGCATTGTTAAGAGTAATAAAAGAAATTATTTTTTAATTAGAATAGAAACATTATGGCATTACCTGATTAAGTTGGGTTGGAATTTGTACGCTTCTAATTGAGATTATGTTCTCATGAAAACGCCTTTTGCAAGCCTGTCCTCAAGTGTGAAGTGTATGAAGGTGGGGGGAGGGACGGGGGGAGGGGGGAAGGGAGGGAGGGGGAGGGGGAAGGGAGGGGGGAGGGAGAAGGGAGGGGGAGAGAGAGAGAGATTGAGAGAGAGAGAGAGAGAGAGAGAGAGAGAGAGAGAGAGAGAGAGAGAAGCTCAAAATGGACATTTGGGAAAGTGTTTCCTGATTAACGAAGGAGCAGAGGCTGCTGCTATGGCCTGGGTTTAAGCCTAGTTCATGAGACACCAGGAATGGCACTTGGGGGCTTTTTCGGCTGACCTTCTGCCCTGAAGTTTGATTGACCCACCCTCATTTTAGAGAATTCTTTTTTGCTCAATTAAAGAAATTATCACAAATTACTGGGAGTCAACATGTCGCCAGGAACAGACTGAGCCCAGTCACTCAACAAGATGCTGGCAGGCAGCGTAGACCTGTCTAAAGTGGACACACGGCGGATATCTGGAAGGGTCCCAGGTCTGTGATGCATTCATTGGATGGGACTCTTTTCATACAGACATGTGTGCATTTGATATCAGGCTGGGGAGACCATCCCTCAGTCAGTAATTGCAAGCAGTTTCTGCTCTCTCTGATACAGTGTCTAGGTTTGTCTTTTTAGAATTGTTGCATTGTGTTTTAAAACTGGCTCTATATTGAGGGGTGCCAGCTCCACCCTGGCTTCATGTGGAGGGGTGCCAGCTTCATCCTGCACCTATCACTTTCGTTGAGTCTCCTGGCTGGCTTCCACCTTTCATGCCATTTCTCCTTACCTGGGAAAACCCTTGTGTTTCTAGCACGTGGAAAGGTTGCTTGTGAATATTTAGACATGGTTCTGTCCACACTATGGATTCCAAACACCCTTCACCACAGCTGGACAGCTCCGGTTTCCTCTTTCCCTGGCCGGTGGTTCTCCCAACAAATCATTTGTATCTGCAGAACAAATGATTCTAAATTGCCGCCCACGATCCGTGCCGTTTGCATTCTGCTAAACCGAATGTTAAACACAAACCGCCCAATTATTTCAGCCCTAAGCTCCAAGCCACTGCTGTGCACAATCCAGGAACCCATCCTAGCCTACTGGCTCCGAGAATGTGGGGCTTTTGACCCAGGGTCATGAGAGATTCCACCTCCCCTGCCAAAGTCAGCCAGACACCCTACTTCCCTTTTCTGTCTCCAGTGGGTGTGCCTGTGGCCATACCTGTCACCCATGATGGTGGTCCCTGTCGGGTGTTTCAGAATGTCTGTGTCATCATCACACCCGGCCATCTCCTGGTAATGGATGCCCCTGGATACATTGACCCTTATGTCGAATTACTGGTCTTGAAGATTAGCATGGGGCTGCCCTGTCAGCTCAGGCCATCTTTAGGCTCCTAAATTTGAAACTTTATCCAGCTATTCCATGACTCAAATAGCACCACCCTCCTCGCAGCCTCACCCAACTCTTGCTTTTTGCCACATGTCTAAGCATGGATAGCTGAGGGTGGTAATTTTTGTGTTGTTTTTCACAAGGACTAGGTGGTTCACTTCCGGGCCTCAGCCCCTTCCCCTGGGAGTGGGGACTGAAGGCTGTGAGTGGGTCCCTATGAGCCTCAGGCAAGGAGGTAGCATTCACCTGGTGTCCTCCCTTGGGTGGCACCTGGCTCTACCTGAGCCACAATCAGCGAAGCTGCTGTGTGCAAAGAGGGTGCTGGGGGCATGGCTGGAGAACATACCCCTTTAAAGAGGGTTTGTGAAGGCTCCCTATCCCTGCGGTCTCCTCTTTCCTGTCTCAAAGGAGGGCAGGAGAATGAGGCACAGCACAAGTAGACAATTTGTTCTAATCAGTGACACCCATTTACCAGAATTGCTTAAAATGAACTATACCTCATACAGAAATCGCACATTTAGAGAGTTCCATTCATCATGTGAAAATTGAGGGCCAGTAAACTTTTCTGCCCCTCCAGTGGGATCATAGGCATGCATCAAAATGTTAAAAATGATTGGTGAGACGGGGCTGTCACCCATTTATCAAGGAAAAGAACATTATTTGCTAATTTCCCAACCAGGCTGGTGACAGGGTGCTTCGTCTTTAGACCCACGGTGACCAGCGTGGCCTTTTTGTTATTAGTACAAGTCAAGTGCTTTTGGGCTGTTGCTAAGAAGACACATTTGTCTGTCATCACAGAAGCTTTGGTTGCTTTCCAGCTGGCTGTGACCAGGTCTGCTCCATGTGCCCGATTGGCTGTGTATGTTGGGACTGCGTGAACCCAAGAGGGGAGACGGACTGATAAATCACACAGTTTCCATACCAAGGTGAAGGTATTGACTTCGCAGCCTACCTGACAAGACGTGGCTTCTAGGAGACGGCCATTTGTCTTACCCAAAGGACAAAAGGGTCGTTGGCTTCACTTAGGGTAGGCAGGTTGTGGATGGGAGAGACAGGCCTGACCCTCTTTCTTTGACATAGGCAGTGTCCCTGTTTCCTATTCTCCCTCTCCCCGGCAGCACTATCTAGGGGAGTTTTATTTCCAGTTCTGGCTGGGAAAGACACTGAGGGTAGTGGGGAGTTGGGGACAGACATGAACTAATGGCCATTTAAAAGGCACAGCACAAGCCGGGTGTGGTGGCGCATGCCTTTAATCCTAGCACTCGGGGGAGGCAGAGGCAGGTGGATTTCTGAGTTCGAGGCCAGCCTGGTCTCCTGGTCTATAAAGTTCCAGGACAGCCAGGGTTATATAGAGAAACCCTGTCTCGAAAAACAAAACAAAACAAACAAACAAAAAAGCACAGCACAATGAAGGTGACCAAGTAAAGAATAAGCAGGGCAAAAAAAGAAGGTTTACGGTATGATGGCAGGCAGGTCGTTCCGAGGAACCCTCCAGCGGTTGATCATGAGAACCAGTGCAGCTGCGGAGCCAACATCTTGGTGGAGAACTTTAAAAGGAAGTGGTGATTCTGACATGGAGGAGGAGGGGAGATAAACTGCCCATTGGCCCTATCATGGTGACAATATTAGCCTTCTCCTTGGTTCTTGGACTCATAGCCTAGACCTTGAACTTCTTCTCACAAAGGCCATTCCCACACGTATGGTGGACATGAGGAGATGGTGGGAGAGTGTTTTACTCTGGAATGTTCTGTGCAGGCTGGCTCCTGGGACAGCTGGAGTGAGGTCCCTGTGCATCTCCATAGAAAGCTTGTATTTCTAGAAGGTCTTAGGTCTTGTCTATGTCCAGCGGAGTAGAACAAGACTTGGGATATGCAAAAACAACCAAGAAAAGAGACGTTCAAAGAACCATTGCTTGACTTCTGGGCCTTTAAAATTTGTTGTAGAAAATTATCAGGATCCAACTTTCTTCCCTTTGGGTGATTTTTTTTTAAAGATTTATTTTATCTATTATATGTGAGTACACTGTAGCTGTCTTCAGACACTCCAGAAGAGGGAGCCAGATCTCGTTACGGATGGTTGTGAGCCACCATGTGGTTGCTGGGATTTGAACTTATCACCTTCGGAAGAGCAGTCGGGTGCTCTAACCCGCTGAGCCATTAATTCAACAACAAAATGGAAGTCTGCGATGCAGATTGTTGACCCTAAATAGCTACAAACGTTCCTGTGGCCCTGAAGAGGAGATGGGATTCACCCTATTTGGGTTTTGCAGGCATGGGCTGATGGAGTGGTGCATATTTGTTGAAGGTGTAGAAGGGATCATGTGACAATTTAAAACACAAACTCTATGGGGACTAGGAACCATTGCAGATCTTGGTATACATTAGGCCCAGAGGAGTTTTTATTTGTTTGTTTTGAAGACATAGCATTATCATGAGTCCTTTTTTCCCCTTGACTCTAGTTAACTAAATTCTCTCCTGAAGCATCGCTTCTCAATATTCCACATGTGGAAACCCTACTGCTAGGTTAGGGGCCCCTGAGATCTCTGAGCCTTTGTAGGCCCAGATCTGTCCCTGTAGGCATCCTGTGGCCACAGAGAAGTTGGATGTCTGGAAAGCTATGCGGTTGGGTTTGGGGGCTAGGCTAGAGTTCTCTTCCATCTTTTTGCCTCCTCCCCTTTATCTCTGACTGACATATCTCCTTTGGTCTCCATGGGGACAGGGAAGTACTATTGGCCTGTGCTCCTTGGTCCTAGCTAAGATCTTGGCTCCATGTCGGTGTAGCTTACCTGATGTGTGCATGAGAGCCCTCCATCATCTATCCGGCAGTGTATTGTCTTTGATGACAGTACTCCCAACAGGAAATCCCTCAAAGAAGCTTAGGTCTGTTAGCACTCGGGGTACACACATCAAGGGTCCAGGCTCCTGTTGTGTGTTCATGGCTATAGCAGGTGACTGCTGTGTGTCCCCTTGTCATCCAGTTGGGGTATATCCCAAGCCAAAGACTTTAGAATTCCCTTATGTGCTTCCTGTGGGTGGGAACAGTAGCCATTCCCCAAGTGAAGTTAGCTTGCTATTTGTTAGTGAGACCTCAGGCTCACAGGTCTCCCTGCCTTCAGGGGACCCTGTACCCATAGTGCTGCCTTGAACAGAACCCCAGGTAGGTTCTATATGGTCTTTGTCATGGCATCATTAGAGAAACTGGGCCCCGTATTCACCCATGCATGTTGCACCTTCTCATTCACTGCTCCTCAGCCAGGAGCTTGGGAAAGCCAGATGACTAGATGGTCACCAAGGGGGATGGGGTATCTCAGTCTTAGACCACTGTAGTTTGGGGTCTGCCTTCTGGGGGTCAGTATTTATCTTGTGCATATCTAGGCTGAGTCCTCAGTAGGGTATTGTGGGTGACTCTCAGGAAGGAAAATCAGCAACTCTTTAGGTGCTTAGGGATGGGGGTACCCTGGCAAGGGGAAAACACATCTTGCTTGGGCAGCAGTGGGTTCTTGTCTTCATCCTGGAAGCTCCCTGGGATCTCTATGGCCTGTGACACATATCCAGCGTGAACACGGCCACATCTGCACTGACTCAGCCTTGTGGGAAAGAAACAGGTGTGAAGAGAAGTTCATAAAAACAGCCTCCATGCAAACAGTATTCTCACCTCCTGGATTCGGGGGATAGCAATGGCACCCCGAGAACTTGCAGGTGGCAGAGCTGTGAGCTTTTCTCTGGAAATGGCCCTGGAGGCTGCACTCTAGGTGCTCAGCAAGGGTGAGGAAGATTTCCATGAAGAATGTGACCTGCTCTTGGGTGTCCAGGGAGCAGTGTGTGTGTGTGTGTGTGTGTGTGTGTGTTGGGGAGTAGATGGAGGGGCATAGAAGCTATAAAGGTCACAGATGAGGAACAGTCAGTCGCCTCAGGTTTCCAGACAACTTGTCATCTCCAATGCATGAAAGCAGAGCTTGATCCTTCCTCCCCGTCCTTCTCCCCTTCCTAATTCTTTGACAGTTTCATCTTATATATGATATACTTTAAGTCATTCACTCCCAACTTTCTTTTCCCATCCCCCCTCTCACTGAAAGCAATTTTCTTCCCAGCTATACCCCCTCTTGTTTTCATTTTTTTTTAAATTCATCTGCCTATGTAGCTCAGGTTGGCTTTAAGTGCCTGATCCTCCTGCCTCTGCCTCCTGAGAGCCAGGGTCACAGACACGCAGCAGCACATCTGGCCAGCAGCTCTGCTCTCCATGGCACACATAGAGTGCAGTGCCCTGTGCACAAGGCCTGAGCTTTGAGGATTCCAGTGCTTATGTTAATCCTGGCCACGTCTTTAAAGGCTTTGCCTCCAAATATTTCTTTCCTTCCGTATTCATCCTGAAAGACCTGGAATTAGACGCCAGTGGGAAGACAGAAGGGTAAAGCATGCTGGGAAACCCTGCATGGGAGTCCCTCCGTGCACAGCTGCATGGGACTCTGCTCTTGCTAGGAGCACCTATGCTACCTGCAGAATACATGCAACATGCAGAATAGCATTTCCCTCAGCGCAGACACACCCAGATTGAAGCCATCACTACCATCCTCCCACCTACAGTTAGCATGCGAGTTAATGGGGTCTATTGTGACATTTCCACACATAACATGCAATGTTTTGTCTTTCTGTCTTTCTCACCACCTCCTGTTCCTCCCCTCTTTCCTTTGAACCTGTTATGTCCCCTCTACTTAAAAAAAAAATCTAAATTTTGCCTATGAGGAAAAACATTCAAAATTCATCTGGGTCTGGCTTACTTCACTTAACATGGTGATTTCCACTTCCGCCCATCTTCCTGCAAATCTCTGATTTCTATTTTGTTTTGTTTCTCATGGCTAAGACTCCATAGCGTGCATGTGCTTCTGCCTTACGTCTACCGCTGATAGAATCTAGGCTGGCTCTTGGCTACTGTGAATAGTGCCACAGTCAACATGGGGGTGTAAATGTAGGAACCTCACATTTGCTGTGAGTACAGTTGATGTACAAAGATGGTGAGCAGAAGCAGAGAAACAAAGGTTTTTTTTTTGTTTTTGTTTTTGTTTTTTGTTTTGTTTTGTTTTTTGTTTTTTTGAGACAGGGTTTCTCTGTGTAGCCCTGGCTGACTTGGAACTCACTCTGTAGACCAGGCTGGCCTCGAACTCAGAAATCTGCCTGCCTCTGCCTCCCAAGTGCTGGGATTAAAGGCATGCGCCACCCCTGCCCGGCTCAAAAGTTTTTTATGTGCACATTGTTGTACAACCTATCTCAATGATTTTTTTTTTCCTGAACTGTGCTCCACAGTCTCATCTTTCCCTCTCATCCCTGGCTTTGGCATCTTCTGGTCTAACTCTCTCACTCCTATAGGAGCAGACCATACAATACACGGCCTTTGGAGCTGACTTCTTTTACATAGCATATGATGTTCTTGGGTTCCACTGTGGCATGTGTCCAGAGACATGTCTTTACACATCTTAATAGTATTCCATTGAATAGATGTACCACATGGTTGCTTTTGTGTGTATAGATTGATGGGCATATGGATATTAGGAACAAATCTATGCAGATGTAAGACAAACAGTATGCTCATTTTGTGCCTCGACATTAGAGATGCTTGATAGAGATGCTTTAACATGTAGGCCTGGTGTCTTCCAGAAGCCTGGCCACTGTGCCTCAGCACCTTTAAGCACCAGCTACACGCGCTGCTCTAAACGAGGCTGAAGTAACCCTCCTTACACTTTCCAGGAAGTAGGGGTTTCTCCAATGCCATGGGAGCAGGGACACTCAGCCCTCAAGAGGGACCTTTATCTTACTCCACAGCCTGGGTGTCTGCAGCCTGGGAGAGCTGGTTTCCTAAGCTTGCTCTGCACCGAGATCTTCCTGCTGCTGGTTTTAAGTGTGCATATCCATTGCTGTCTACAGAGAGTGTCTCTCTCTTGGCTTTTATGACCTCCTTCCACCTCCCATGAAATCTCTGAGAGGATGAGGACACAGGGAACTTGCTTTCCTGAAGCAGAGAGTGACATATGGAAGCTTATGGTGGTTGTATGATATTGAGGGTGGTTTTACACTGCTGCCTCCCTTTGGAACATACTTCTCTGCCTAGAGAGCTGGTTAAAATTGCAGTTTTGGGGATGGGGGTGTCACATCAGGGATTGGCAGACCTTAGTCTGGGGTGTGTCTGTGCTGGACCATCCTGAGATGGACAGGTGTAATGTGGAGAGCGCAGGCTCCAGGGCCTGGGGTTTTCTTTAGCTACAGGGCTGGGCTTGGTTGGTGTAGTTCCCCCATGCCTATGCAAGCCACAATCCAATGCATTCTTTGAGGTATGTAAACAAAAGTGTTTGAATGCAGTCCAATAGTTGTCAGCAAGGGTATTATTTTGGTAACAAGGAAGATGGGCTGCTCCCTTTTCTGCATTTGGTGTCACATCACAATACTGCCATCCGCTGCCAGGCAGTGGTGAATGGGAGCGGGTCCCTGTGCAGTAGGCCCGGTTGGGCTGCCTGTATGAATACCAGAACAGTATTTCCCGAGTGTGCAGGGAGGCTCCAAATCCCAATTAGAAGTCAACTGTGGTGCTCTTCTTATTCCAAGAAGACATGCTGACGGAACACGGTAAGTTCTGGGGGAACTGATGGGAAATTGAGGCTGACCCTAGGTGGGCCTGGCATTGGGAATGTGTCCCCCACAGTGGCCCAGAGCAGACACCAGACAAGCCCCAAGCCACTCACAGGAGACATCAAATTTGGAGTTGGCTTCCAGGTGCCGAAAGGTGACCTATGTCTTCACTGTTTGTCCCTTAGCCAGGCCAAGCACCCCGGTGAGCGATGTGGGGACTGCGTGGCCTTTGTGTTTCCCATGCACACCACAATGCCTAGCTCACCCTGCCGAGTTCTGTGATTGAAATTCATTGCCAAATTTATTGAGAAATTAATGAGAAAAGCTGCGAAGTATTGACTTTGAGAGGAAAACACAACTCATCTTGAATGAGGAGGAAAATGCAGCAATAATTTAGCCACTATTGATTTGGCCCTGTCCATGTATTGATCTTCATTTTACAATATTAATTTGCACCTGCAATCGGCTGCAAAGGGAACCGATTTCATTTTGTGGCTGCGTCAGTGTGCAAAGCACTAGGCGCTCCTAAGCAGGTAGATCCACACATTGGCTTGGGAGAGAGGACTTTTCACCCCCCCTCCCCATTTCTGCTTGTTACTGGAATAGACTAAAAATTAAAAATTTTTGTCCAACAAAATATGAAAGCAAAAGCCCGGGTAAACCGTGGCACTCCTCGCTGCTGTCCGGCTGCTTCTCATCTACACTAAAAGCCGTCAGCTGCCTGCGACTCCAGCCACCCCTCATCATCATGCCCGGATCAGTTCAAAGTTCATGAAATTTCTATGAGCATTGATCTTGCCCCATTGATTTTTTTTTTTTTTTGCAGCAGATCTTTGAAATTTTAATTTCCCGAGCATCTGAATTTCTTATAGATGAAATGCGCTTGCAGGAGACAGTTGATGATAAAGTGGGGAACTTAGCATCATTTTAAAGCATAAAAAAGGGGGAGAGAAAAACCCAGGCATTTGGGGACTTTGTGTAGTGTTTTGAGGTGGAATGATGAAAGTGCTCTAGCTGGAGCAGGGGGGGACACGGGGTGTGGGGGCAGCTAAGTATCAATTTTGACTTCCGAAGCCACACATTTTTTAATGCAACTTTTTATACAGTCATTTTTGAAAGAAAAGCTATCTGGAGAAACAGCGGGGCAAAGAAGCATTCTTCACAAGCAATCGTTCCCTCTCAGCGGTCTTTATCACCTGGTCAAGCTCACCTAGTTACTTATCAGTGGGACATTTAATAACCTCAAGGTGATATAATTGCTATTGGCATTTTTCCCCCTTGGATTCGGCTGGTTAATGTGTAAACTACTTGTCAGCAAATAGCACTTTGTCACTAAAATCACCAACACCCTCTAGAGGAATGTCTTTGTATTGAGCAATTTAATTTTACTTTATTTAATTTTTACACATTACAACCTGTGTTCATTCAGGCACACTGACGGCTTGTAGTCTGTTGGGGCAGGGTCTGGGTAGCCCTGTTAGTAAAATATACTATATCTTATTTAACAAACCCATTGCCTTAATTGAAGCACGTTCTTGTCCCTCGGAAAAGGAACTACAGATGTTCTTATTATGTAGTTATGTTGCTAATGTGAAAAACGGCCTCATTATGAGGATCTGTTTGTAGCAAGAAAATTACTGCATTATGACAAATGCATGATTGGGAAGTTACAGGAAGCCGATCATTATTGAAATGAAACTGGAGCTCACTTAATAGCTGCAGCCAGCAGCTGGAATGGAGCAAATGAATGGCTTCCTGTTGTTACTGTTGGAGTCAGGGTTTGGGGCAGGAGATTCTACTGCACCCTGCATGCTGGCTTGAGCTTCCAGGGTGGAAAGACGGTGCTAAAAGCAGCTGTTTCCTACCTGGGAGTCTCCCCCTCGTGTGTTTAATGTCACCGTTTTAAAGATACAACTGTGTTGCAAGAGCAATTACTCCAGCAGTCCTTAAAGGCTGGCCACTGCTCCCTGGCTGGCGGCCGGCTCCCAGGAATGGAGGCAAGGTGTCCAAGAGGTTGTTGTCACAATTAAGCTTTGTCACTGTGGCCCCTCCTTCACGCAATGGTCCTCTCCACTTCTACCACCAAGGAGCTCCCTGGACTGGGGGAAGGTGTGGAGAGCTGTCCACAACAACATTTTTGGCTCTTGACCGCTGCCCTTGGGGATAGGTTTCACACCACTGGGATGCAGGCACAGCTGAGCCCTGAAAGCATAGTAGCTGCTTAGTAAATTCCTGGTGAATGGGTTGGCCTTTCAGAAATTCCCGGGGCTTAGTTTCCTTCCTAGGAGTTTTTCCTCTGTAGGAAAGTATCCTAGCCCTAAACATTGTTTTTTGATCTGCAATGTCTTCTACATGTCATCCGTGGTCAGGAGCATGTCCCCTTATTCACATAAGTGAATAGGGTTTACACACCAATGGATTAGCCATTGAAGTCTGACGAAAGCCATTTACATTTTGGGATGTTGGAGAACAACACAGACCCCTGAGCAGGGCTGGCTGACAAAGACAGTTCAGCCATCAAAATGTAAACTCCAATGACTGATGTCACAAGAAAGAAAAACCCAGCACAGTTGCCCATTGGTACGTTTCTAATTGCAGCAGGCCAGTTGGAGCTACTCTGGCCCCAGCTGCAGCTCAAAGCCTGATGCCATTTTCGGCTGCCACATTAGCTCTGGCAATCCCAACTTGAACCGACATCACAGACCGTTAAAATTTTATCAATTGCGCTATGATTAATCCCCCAGTACATGGGCATGACTTAAATATTTAGAACGCTTCTTCTGTTATGACTTCAATGCATGTAAAGTAACGAGATTAACTCCAGTACACTCAAATATATTTAAATATGCGCCCTTCACAAGCTGCAGGCTATCCAGCGTGCGGAATCGAGTCTATGTGGCCATGTCAGGCTCTATTTGTAGGACCCACACTGGAGACTGGCCTGCATATGATAGCCGGATATCTGGCCTTTCACAGGCTGCCTGATTGCCTGCCTCATTTGGCATGGAATGTGATTCCTGGCCATTCTAGCTTCTGATTCATTCAGGTTTTATTGCTGTGTAATTTTCTTATTCTAAAATAAAAGCTCTCCAACAAAAATTACTATGCATTAGGCCACAGTAGCCTACTCAAATGGATATTAATACAGTTTATCTCCAAAAGGACGAATAATGTATTTGAAACAGATAAAAGGCCCTCCACTAAATGAGGAATGTTAATATCTTATGGCACAGTTAATAAAGAGATATTTCACAGGGGAGATTTGTTTTATGACTTTTGATACAACAGCCTTGTAATCTGACATATCTTAAACGATATAATTTCACACATACATTCATCTCCTACAGGCAGCAGGCCATCTTAGCGAAATTTGAATTCAGGACAAATAATGGGTGCTAATTACTTCCGGAGGGGGGATTTATTAGAAAACCCACCCCCCCTTTCACGGATTGACGGAAATCCATGCAGAAAGGTGCTAGCTTACAGATACATTTTTGATAAACGTTATTGTTTTTTCCCCTTCAGCAGAAAATAACATTTGTTTTGTTGTGTTTAAGGCAGAGTTTAAATTAATTTAACCCAGTGACACATGCTCAGAGACTAAGCATGCTGCTAAATAATTCCTTGGAATAAATTGCTCGGGAACCAAATGCATTAATTTATGGCTTTGCTGATGCTGACAGATGTGAGGGGCGGACCGACAAATATTAACATAAAACAAATTTGCTTTATTCTTCTTCATATTTCTTCTTCATCCCCGACTTGAGCTCACCCAGGGCTCCTTCTCTAATTATCCACGAGGTCAGTAAGCAAAATTGGGAAGAAGCTGGGAGATCAATACAAATTATCCCTGAGCAAACCAGTGCTGACAGTTTGAATTGCAGCATATGTTTACCCAAAATCAGGCAATTTATCTTAATATCAGCAAAGTAATGCAGTGCAGGTGAAAGGTCAGGCAATCTCTCCCCCTCATAATTACCCAGTTCTAAAACAGGAAAGTGGTATTGATTGGCCTGGCTCGGGGCTCTGTGACTGGACGTGCCAGTGCCTTGCCCTGGCTCGGCTGGGCTCTAGGCTGTAAACTCTAAACATGCTGAGGGGTTATTAGATGTGTGGGGAGATCTCGTGCTTTCTTCTCTAGTTGCAGAATTGGCCAGTGAGGATTGAGCCAGTCTTCACCAGCCCTGGGTAGGGATGGGTTCCTTGAGGATCTGAGGGCTGCTGGCCTTCAATGGGACCAGACAATGCTGCAGGGGACCCAGAGGTACGTGGGGAGGAGACCCACCACGGAAGCAGGAACTCTCAGGACTGTAAAGGCCTGCTGACGCTCCTGCTACTAAAGAGGAGACAGGTTCCAATAGTTTTGCTATATAAATACATTTGAGATTCTGGACCCAGACCCCTGGGGGAGGGCCATCTTCTGGCTAGAAGAGCAGCACTAGGTCCCTTGCTGTGTGGCTCATCCAGTCTGGTGGGGACTGGCCCTGGCATACTTTTGTATGTACCCTGCCTGAACTTTCCTGATGTGCCGCACCTACTTACTTTGGTGGTATATTCACGCTGCTAATGCCTGTTTGTTTGAATCAAGAGATGAAAGGTGCCCTCATATTTATACTGTTTACGCGACACTGTGAGTCATAGAAGAGTATCATTTCAACCAAGACACTGGAGAATGTCTCCCCCGGAGTGAGTGTATGCTTATCACAGTCATAAAGCTTCTGAGAGCTTGCATTAAAGCGCCTATCACCTGTCAGGGGCATTTGCATGAGATCAATAACGGCTGCCCATCTATCTTTTCTGATCACCTTTCATCAGGCCGATTCATTAAGTCAAACAGTCGTGGTGATTAGCTGGCAGAGAGGAGAAACATGACATGCTAGGAATGCACACTGGGCTACCTTCCCCCCTCACCACCCCGATCAAGAAACATAATACTTCATCTTACCCTTTTTGGACCAAGTCGTTTGCTGGGACTGGAGCCCATCCTCCCTGATGCCCACGCTGCGTTTTTGCCTGACACCCTTGCCTGTGCCGAGGCAGAGACATGACAAATTGTCCCCCCAGTCAATGCTGACAGCTTCTGATGATTAATGGTCTGATTATGAAGTGGTTTTACACATATAGAATTTACATCACAGAGAGTTAGAAATTTTGCCATGTCACATACACCAAGGCATTTTTGAAGGGTTTTACTATTTGCAAAGAAAAAAGAGGGCAAAATCCCAGCAAAAGCCGTGTCATGTAAAATCAATACATCGGATCAATGCTTTATTAACAAGAAAATGTCTTACTTCACATTCCTGTGCGGACCTTTGTCTCCGGGATGTATGATGGAATGTCAAATCATATTGTGGTCCTCAACTTTCGGGTGCATTATTGAGTGTACGTGTAAGGCGTCCTGGGTTGCTTACAAGCCTCACCGACAGCACTCGAGGATAATGGTGACCAATTATTGTGGAGAGCACTTTCCAAGGCAGCCCCAAGCTTCCTCTTAGGAAGCTATGGCCTTTTGTGTTCTTCCGCACTCCACAGACCTGGGTGGCGTTAATCATCAAATTACTAATGAGTGATGGCCCAAATTGCGGGCGGAGTAATGAATAGATGGCGGCAGGTCTTATTAGTCTCCGAAAACCTCCTGATTTATGTCTCACCGTGCACCGTGGAGTTACTCCACAGAAAACGATATCTACATCAAGAAATAATGTACTCTAATAAGTATTTTCATCTTAACTCGTGTCCCCGGGCCTCCAGGCTCAGTTTTTGTTGGAGTCAGGCAGAGCCGTAATAAAGCCCGATGGCTCCTTAGAAAGCTTGTTAAACACAGTGTGTGCAGTCGAATGGAGTCCCGGCTGTGATTCATGCACTGTACAGGGTGCATGTGCCTCTGATTTATGGCCATGCACAGTTCATAGTCAAAATTACAATTTGAGGGATAAAAAGATTAATTACTATTTGTGGCCGGCAATTTCGTGGGGCTGGTGGATTGCAGCTGTGGAATGATAGCGCTCTATATCAGTTTGTAGTCAGCCATTCACAGATTATTAAAGCTTTGCAAGAGTAAGTGTTCCTCCTGCCTGGTCTGTGCTCAGGCAATATGCTAGACAAAAAAGGACCACAGGGATAAATCTGAGGCTAGCAATAGCCGGACATATGTCATAATTGCCAGTTTCCCATAAATCCCTGGCTGGTGAGGAACGCACCGTGTGATGCAGGCGCCACATCATGGCTGTGGTGATGGCTATATATGGCCTCAAGACCTGTCACTGTGGGACTGCACCGCCATTTTTACAATATACTGAGCCACCCTTTGACTTTCTTCCAGTCTAATTATAGATTAGAAATAATCATTGCTTTTATGTGCAAAAGAAGTGGGGCGGGGGAGTCTATTCCTTAAGGCAGGGCTAACGTGCAGGGGTGCTTCCGTGGAGGCACACTGGGGAAGAACTGCACATCTGTGTGTAAGCATGCAGTAAATGCACAGTGGATGATGTAACGGCAGTGACTGACTTACTCTGTGTTTGTGTGTCCCTGTTGCAGCCCTTAATGAGCCAACCATAGATTACGGCTTCCAGAGGCTGCAGAAAGTGATACCCAGACATCCAGGTGACCCTGAAAGGTTACCCAAGGTTAGTACAAGAGCACATGATGCCCCACACAGGTTGGGGTCACTACCAGACTGCTTCTGGTTTGGGGGGTGGTGGTGGATACTCACTCTGGGAAAGAAAATGCCAGACAGCCCAAACCCTGTACCCGTATCAAGGCCAACAGGTCTGGGCAGCCTCGTAG
>LR749674.1:1411277-1488777 GCA_902729485.2 Mus minutoides | reverse complement strand
ACCAGGTAGGTGAACCCTGCCTTCCCTGGAATCAGCACCCTCAGCTTAGACAGGCACCATGGACTTCCTAGGTACACCGTGCCCTGTTTCAGCACCATAACCATGCCTCACACTAAATATTCCAGTAGAATAAGAGAAGTTCAGGAGGGTGGCCCACAAAAGGGAGTTGGTGGGTCTTTGAAGTTCCATAGTACTCAGTAGCAGGTGAAGTGTATTAGGTGTTTCTGGGGCTCAGAGAGGGCATATGGGCACCCCGTAGCTTATTCTCACAGGCCGTGAAGCCCCATGGAAGAGAAGCTCATTTCTTCTGGAGGGGTCCTGGTTTTGTTATTTCTGAGTCTGCTGCCTTCTGCCTGTCCTAGGGCTCAGGGCTACAGGTCTTAAAGACAAGAGGTAGCCACTTAGAAGCATCCTTTGACAATTTTCCTAAGGATTTTGTCATAGTCTGGGCCATATAATCATTGCTTGCCCTCCCAAGAGGACAGGTCCATAGTGCGTGGATGAGATCATGGGCTTACACATGTATTGCCATTGCTGTAGGAGATCATCCTGAAGAGAGCGGCCGACATTGCTGAGGCGCTGTACAGCGTTCCCCGAAATCACAACCAGATCCCCACCTTGGGCAACACTCCAGCACACACTGGCATGATGGGTGTGAACTCCTTCAGCAGCCAGCTAGCCGTTAATGTGTCAGAGACCTCACAAGCCAATGACCAAGGTAGGCCACTCTGCCAGGTGGAGCCTTCCCTGGCTCCCTCCCCAGGGTGGGTTGAGGCCATAGTTACAGGTGGAGGTGTTGGGGCCCAGCTGGGGAGTGCTGGTCAAATTCCATGCCCTTAGGCATGGCTGGTTCCTTCTTGCAGGGAAGACCTTGCCGCACATCTTCCAGCTGTTCTGGGCAGAGAACACTCAGAGAACCCAGTCCTAGTGACAGTAGCTCCATCGGCTGCCACTCAGCTCCCTGGTATTGCTAGAAGTGTCCCTTAGCTTATTTGTAAGTGACTCTGTGTTCTTTGACAAGAATGGGCAGAGCCATAGGGCAGCTATAACACAGGAAGCCAGGAGGAGCCTTCTTGGATGTGTCATGGGTGGTATTTGGGTTCCCTTCCTGGTCTGAATCCATGGAGAAAGCCATCCATTTCCCCCCATGGTGTATCGTATCCCACAGGACAGTGACCAGGGCTGTTGAAGTCACAATCTGGTGTCCTTTGAGCAGGTTCTGTGAGCTCAGTTTAGTTCACTTCCTCTATAAAAATGATGCAGGCAGCCATCTCAGAGGCCCCCCCCCCCATTCTGCTGGCTCCCAGTTACCCACACTATGCAGCAGGCAAGAAGCTATGGCGCCCACCCCACTCCTGCTCACAGAGACAGCAACAATGAAAATGAAGATCCCCCTGCCCCCCAAACAGTCTTTCCAGAGAAGTTATGGCCACAAACAAGCTCTCTTTGTCAGCCATGGCATTTGAAGGTCTATTGAGGCTGAAAGTTCAGAGAGAGTGGGGTAGCAGGTCAGGAATCCAAGCTGTTGATAATTGCTTCTAAAGCAGTGTGTAGAAACAGCTGAAGGTTAGATCGAAGCATGCTTTGGCTGGCCGTCGAAGCCAACAGAGATGGAACAGGTCTCACCAGCGGTAGGGTTGGCGTGATAAGATTATCCAAGCTGGCTAGAATCACCAGGGCGAGAGGAAGCATAAAGTCAATTAAAAATGTTGAATATATGATATAGATTCTCGGGGAAACCCCCCCCAAGTGTCTGTCACTGATAATAATGTTATTTTTGGCCGGGGGGGGGGGAATTTTAACAGTCGGCTACAGTCGCAATACAAGCAGCGTGTCCCCGCGAGGCTACGTCCCCAGCAGTACTCCCCAGCAGTCCAATTACAACACAGTCAGCACTAGCATGAATGGATATGGAAGTGGCGCCATGGCCAATCTAGGGGTCCCTGGCTCGCCTGGATTTCTTAATGGCTCCTCCGCTAACTCTCCCTACGGCAGTAAGTGTCTGTTTTTGTAACACGTCATCACGCAGATTCATATTCACTACAAAGTCGAGTGTGTGTATTGCTTGGATGTTCTGTGATGTGAGCTACTGGATAAAAGGAAGGGTGGCCCCAGAGGCTGGGCGTCCAAATGACAACTATAAATTGACCTAATTCAGCCCTCCCCCACAACGTCATCTTATTGGCCACCAAAATAAAATCTGAACCACATGGGGCTGCTCAATTGGAAGAGAGAGCCCGGCCCCCCAAAGCGTTTGCCTGTTATCCAGAGTGGCCGAGCCGAAGCATGTCGTGTCTTGTTTTGTGGCCCCTCCCCATGCGAGGCGAGGCCCTCAGAGCTCTCGCCGTGGTGCTGCACCACGGCCCGCGCGTGCTGACCATGTTTGCTTTGTTGCAGTAGTGCCGTCCAGCCCCACCATGGCAGCCTCTTCGGTCACCCTCCCTTCAAACTGTAGCAGCACACACGGCATTTTCTCATTCTCACCTGCCAATGTCATCTCCGCAGTGAAACAGAAGAGCGCTTTTGCGCCCGTGGTCCGGCCCCAAGCCTCGCCTCCTCCTTCCTGCACCAGCGCCAACGGGAACGGACTGCAAGGTGAGGGCGGTGTGGGTGGGTGCTCAGGCCCCGCGGCCCCTTCCGGAACCCCTTGCACGCCCGTGGCATTGCATGAGCTTCACTGGTCCGCATCTTCCTTCCTGCCCCGCAGCCTGGTCCTCGAGCCGAACATACACGATTCTGCCTCTAGGTTTTGTCCAGCCCATCCTTCCTAGGCATTGACCTTGAATCAGCACTTCCATGCCCCAAGGGGTGGACCCTCACTTGAGAGGGAAAGGAGACTACAACAAGAGCAGACCCCCACTCAACAGAGTACCTGGGCCTGGTCCTTCTCCATGTAGGGTGTGACCCTTCTGCCCTTAGTGCCAGCTTTTGGTTTCCTTATTAAAGGGGCAGCAGAAACAGTCTCAGAAATGGATGGCAGTTCATGGTGCCATCTTGGGAGCCCATCCCACACTGTGCCTGCTCCCCTTTGCTGCGAGGCAGAGTCGTTATTTACAACCTTACCTCCAGGACAGTAAGTCTACAAGGCTTTGTTCTCTCTTGGAAGGGGCTGACCCAGGGCCGTCTGTGTAGTTACTGGGTGGCAAGGCTGTCTGTAGTTGGGAGTCAGTGTTCTCTCTCAGTTCAGAAGGGTTGGCCCAGGGGCATGAGAACTACCACTTAGACACAGCTGTCCACAGCTGGGGCCATGTGGAGCAGGCACCAAGTACCCTTCCCAGCCCTGAGGGCAGCTCACGCAGCATGACCTACAGTGAGTGTGGTGATGAAGCCATATGGGTGCCCCTAGGCCTTTGGGCTCACACGGGATTCCTTGTGATGCACAGGGCCACACTTACTTGAAGTAAGTGGCCATCACCTGGCCTCTTTCAGACATCACCTTGGGTATGTGCCCCACCGGGTGAAAGTCAAAAACCCATTCTCCTTTAAACACATGAACCCATTCAACCAGTATTTACTGAGTGCCCACTATGTACCAGGCTCTCTGCTGGGTGCCGAGGACGCAACCGTGGAGAAGACAAACTGGCCCTTTTGTGAAGTCGGTGGTATATTCCACTTTGATGAACTAATGCTCAAAAAAGGAACTGGAAAGGTATCAATGATTTGAACTCATTGTCTTCACAACACCTGTCAGTTCTGACGGGAAGCCCAGGCCTCAGGCGCTGCCAGCCGGCCTCAGAGCTGGCCTTGGGCACCAGGCCAGCGCTGCTTAGCAGGCAGGCAGTGAGGGGAGGTGTCTGTGGACATGCCCCAGCATCAAGGCCGGCTAGGTGGTACCACACAAGCAGTGTGTACACAGGGGCCTGCCAAACCATAAAGTTGTAACGGTGAGTCGGAGATAAATTAATATCGTTGAAATTAATGGACTGAGAAATTGAAGCTCACATCACTACATGAACAAATGTATTAATATGTTATACATAAATTAATGAGAACAGTCATTCTGACAAAAATTAAACAACACCAGAGTTAAAAGATTTTAAATTACATTCGGACCAGGAGCTCACTCCAGAGCTAGCTGCACTTGGCGCTTCTGTGCCAAGCTTCTCTTATTCTCTGAAGAGAAAATAGCACCCTGAGGTGGTGGGCTGCCTTCACCACTCCGTGGCCATGAGATTCCAGAGCAGCTGGGCCCTGTGTGGCTTTGATCTGAGAGCCTGACTCACCCTTACGCTACAGAGCTGCTGGTAGGAGGTCAGAGCCTGGGTCCAAAGGCAGAGGGGGAAACTGAGGCCAGTCTCCATTTCACATAGGAAAAGCAAACCTTCAAGCCACGGCCAGGCTGGTTCCTGTCTTTGCAGAGAGTGGACCTTCCCTTTGCTTTGAACAAGATGTGGAGACATTTATGTGAAGTAGAAGCCCGTTCTCCCTCCTGTAGAGAAGGCCTTTACAGAGGGCTGCAGTGCCACACAGGCCTGCAGGACTCCTGCAACCACTGTGCCCTCCCCCTAAGAAGTAGACTTACCAACACCAGTGCCACCAGCAGAGCTGACTATAGCAGGAAGTTGAGCAAGTCTGGCCTCCCTATGAATCCCAGCACAGGAGGAGCAAGCTGGGCCCACTTGAGGGTGCGCGTGGGGTGGTCGCATTAACTTCTGTCTCCTTCTCTTTTGCAGCTATGTCTGGGCTGGTAGTCCCGCCCATGTGAGGGACTCTGTTTACCTTCGCAGCACCCAGCACCCAAGGACGGACTTCAGGGGACACGTGTAGTGTGTTAAGATGCGCTGATGGAAACACTATCTTCAAAACTAAAAATCAGCCACAGTTGAATGCTACAAAAAGACATTTAAAGATTTTATTTAAACTGTTAAGAATCAACCCGCGAACAAGCCCACTCCTTCATGAACAATTCCATTTTATTGACTGAACTCTTCTCATACCTTCACATTTCTCAGTCCTGAAGATTAAGGAAAAAAAAAAAGCACCGCCTATTTTGTATAAAGTTTCTGATTCCGTCTTGGCTGTCTAGTGCGTGCTATCTGTGTGGGGAGAAGCTTCGTGAATATGCACCGTTCTGATGCCCGTGCAACAGTGAGGAAGAAACCCTCGAGACATTTTTCTGTACTCATATTTAGATTCACAATGGTTGTGTATCTCTATAATGTGAAATATTTTTTTGTGGTGAAAAAAAGGGGGCCAAGGAGGTATGAGCCATTAACTGGAACAGAGGAGGATATGACTAGGTGAATTTGGGGTGGCAGGGAGGGAGGGAGGGTTTATCATTGCTTAACTTCATCTTAATGAAATGAAACTTTGTAACTTATTGTAGTTAGAAATTGTAACTTTGATATCGAATCTCTTGCCTTCAACAAGCACACTGACAGAAAAAAAAATGCTACTGTCTGTTGGTTCCAATATTCTCCCACCTAGAGCTTCCTGTTAAAGCAAGTACGATCAGCAACATTTTTCAACTTTCTCGCGCACTGTAAACCTATTGCATTCTTAGGCTACTGTGAGGTCTATGTTTCTTGTACCTGAAATTGTCCTTTTGACTTCTAGACCCTTCTTCCCCGATGTGTTTTGTATGTGGTTATAAAATTGTAGACTTTTGTGATTTTGCCAAAGTTGTAGCTAAATATTTATACACTTGTCTTGAATTTTTTTCAGATCCACTTAAAATATTTAGAAAAAACGAGTTTTATTCCTTATGGGTCTTATAGGGGATAAAATGCTCTTTCATGCGACACTTCCTTTCCCATGAACACTTGCAGTTGCTAAGGGACTTTATTTTGTAACATATCAATTATAAATATTGTATTTATCTTTGAAATTTTGTACATTGCTTTCCCCTGCCTTCTTTTTTCATGTCTGTTTCGGTGTTTGATCCTGCCCGGTGTTGTAGCACAGGGAAAGGGCAGACACCAAGAACTGTCTGTTTTATCTGTTTTGTTGAAATGAACTGATGTCCTTACATTTCATTTGTACCTAAACCATTTGCTATTGTTTAGACTTTCCATCCCCCACCCCCTTTTTTTTTTATGTTGAGGAAAAGTCAAATTCATTGTTTATTTTTATATTATTTTTAAGTTATCTAAACAAATACTTTTGAAAAGAAAAGTTTGTTGTATAGTCAAAAGAAAACGGTGTCAGCGGCCGTGACAAATTCTGGTAGGTTCTGTGCATGTGAAGCGGCCGTGAAGGGGCCACACCGTCCGGGCTGTGTCCTTATTTTATTTTTAATTTTTAATTTTTTTTCGTAGAATGTAAAAAAAAAAAAGTCATTTTAGCTGCCACCGATGACTTTGCCACATAGCTGAACTGTGTTTACTGGAAAAATTCAGAGGCCTAAAGTTTAAAATAAAATTTACTTCCGACGTTTTAATTACAAATGTTTGCCACATTAACTTCTCTGATGCCTTAAAAGTGGACTTCTTTGAAGAACTTCTGTGCTATTTTATCACAGGCTCATACCACAAATGTTAATATCTGGAGATGGAAACACACACACACACACACACACACACACACACACACACACACATACCCCAAAAGCACAAACCTCCAGTCTGCCAGTCACTTCTTCCTGGGTCTGTCTGCTGCTTTCGGTCCTCTTAAGCTCCCCTCGGAGTTCGAGAGGTATCGGGGACACTGCTGGTTACTACGTTTTGATTTTAAGCAGGACCTTTTTGTGGTCCGTTCCCACAGCACTGTCTGTCCTTTTTTAACTGGAACGACCTCCTTCAGACACTCTGCCTCTTAGTGCCAAACCCACCGTCAGACCAAGAGTCAGGACTCTGTTCTTCCTTCCTACTCATCGCCCTTGCAGACAGCGCATGCTTTGCGAACAGCAGCAGAAGTCACATTTAGAACAAAAAGGAGGGGATTATAAAAACAAAAACAAAAACAAAAAACAACTAGACACACACCTTCACAAAGAGACGACATAGAGCTTAGAAAGCGTTCATTCATGGGACTCAGTAAGAGAAACGGAATGTCCCCAAGGGTCAGTGGGCCACACTCTGGCTTTGTGGCTGCTGACAGGGCTTAGCTACACGAACAGCCTGAGAAGTCACTTTGGAACTAAATTGCCTCGATTTATTTTGTGTAAGTAAGGGTTTGACCTGAAAAGAACTCATGTACACATTAGCAAGTGTCCTCATGCCCGCACCTGGTTTGTGTTGTAGATCAACTAGCCAACGCCCTCATTGCTTCAGTGTCAAAAAACCGAGAGCTTCACTAAGTGGTGGATTTTGCTGTCAGAGACCCTACAATAAGATTGTTTTATCTGTACATTTTTTTCAGATATTTAACTGTATAAAATGTTCATTTTACACAATATTTAATTAAAGTATTTCTTGTCTGTGAATTTCACTTTTGGTAATTTTATCTGTTTTGACTATTAAAATGACTGACAAATGAATTGGTTTCATTTCCACATCCTGGGCTCTGGAGCCGGGGCTCACCGAGATCTAAATGGTTTCAAAGAACCTTCCAGAATTCTCAACCCCTCAGTCGGCATAGTTCCTGAGGTGGCTGTGATGCCATCAGAAGACTTGGTGCCTACACACTTGGGCCTGAACTCTTTCTGTCACAACCACTGGCTCACAGCAGCACTGGGGTGCCCTGTAAATGATCCTGAGGTTGGGGGAGGCTAGGTAATGAGCTTCTGATTTGGATGGCGGGATAGTACTTGCTCTGGCTCCCCCAACACTCCCTTGTCCCTGCTCTCTTCATCCTCATGGACTTTTTGGCAAGAACTAGATCAGGGACGACTGTGGGGGCTTGGAGACGTGGGCCGTCACAATGGCCCGTGGGGTAATAAAAAGGATTCCAGTACTGCTGTGTGTCATTGGCACTAAGATGTCTTGCACTGGTCACTGGTGTGACCACATAGATGACGGTCAAGGCTGGGACTCCAGTGACGTGGCCGTTAGCCATGAACACAGGTTCTAATTTCCACAGCCCTTGCGTGCCTTCCCTATCTCATTCTATTGCGCTCAGCACGCTGCATTTTCTCCTCAATGGCAGGCAGGCTTTACATGTTTTGGCTTGCAGTTTTGTCACACGTTCAGTAAGTGTGATCTAAATTAGTACTCACAAATGTCATCTTAATTACTTGTTCTGCTGAGCAAAACAGGAAACAATTATTCAAAACAGAATGAAACTTGTGAATACCTTTCCCTCCCATCACCGCTGAGCCTTTGCTGGCGGGCCTTAAAGAGACAGGTTCCTAGGGCATAAAGCCCATTTCAGGCCTTCCCTGAGTCACCAGGGCCAAGGAACGGGTTGCCCAAAGCCTCCCTCATCCCTCAGAGCCCAGGAACTCTGCTCAGGTCTTTGGAGCTAGTGTGAGAGGGTCTGTTGACCTGGATAGAAAGAAGTTTAAAAGCCTGCGTTTCAAACCAGAAGCAAGAACCAATCCTCTCAAATAGAAAAAAAAAAAAACCTGCATGCGGAGTATTGTCAGGTCTCTCTAAGGTCTTTCAGGCTTTTAAAGATTATTCAAAGCACTTGAAATGGGCTTCAATCTAATGCCTCATTTCATTGCATTAAACAGCCTAGTTAATAAAGAATCAATATATTCAAAGGGCAAGGTTATCTTTTGTCTATAAGGGGTGGTGTCTTACTGAACCTTTTATAGTTCAAATGCTGAAAAAGACCTCATGAAATCCATACTCATCAAGTGGGTCAAGGAGAGCAATAAAGAGGCCCCCGAAAGGGAAGAAAGGCCACTCTGCTTTAAAACAACTCCGGGCCTTATCTTCCCTGTTTGGAGCACCCAAAGAAGTCCTCAGAAAATGTCAATTTCTCATCAAGACAAGAGACCATGATGATCATTTTCTCAGAGAATACATACAATTAGGAGAATTCAGAGCGGCACAGTGTTGATTCCTAGCTTATTCTGGCCCCACGAGCTTGGAGTGCCCTCCCCGCAGATAAAAGGGGCTGTTGATAACTGAAGTGTCAATACTCCGAAGAGCGAGTTTTGAATGTGAGTCCTTGTGCTTTGAGCCCGCCTGGGCCGATCCCAGGCCCTGATAACGACACAGCTGCCAGCAGACACCGAGGGCTGGCCCTCACAATTAATGCCATGAATAAATCACACAAAAGAGTTGAGATGCTTTATGCTGGGTGAGACAATCCCCTGTTTTACCCTTCAAGAATCCTTTTTATGTTGGAATAAGGTTGCTTTTAATGAAATTTAAACTCATCAGAGGAAATCAAAAACCTCCAATCAGATTACAAATTGATTTTTTTGGTCATTTGTCATGTCCCAGCATAGAGCTGCAAGTTTCACAGGGAGCCAGTTGCTGATGTGGGTTGGGAGTAAGGGTGGACTAGCTCCAACCTCTGTGGCTCTATACCCTATCCATGCCCTGGGGACAAATGGGAGGAGGGGAAGATCCTTAGGGGAACAGAAGGGAACTGTGAACCCCATGTACATGGTTCTGCTAGTCCTCACAAACCAAACCCAAAATTAGACCCAGAACCAAGCAGTTCTGAACCCTTCCATCTCTCAATAACCTTGGGGCAGGGGAGGCCATCCTTAGCAGTATTCACTGGCGCCTAAGTCTGGTTTGACATTCGAGTTCCATGGTCAGCCTACCTTTTCAAACCATCAATGACTGATTTGTGGGTCAGTGGCTTGCAGAACATTTTGTGGGTCACGCCGTGCTTCTAGAGTACTCTGTGTGAGCCCTGGGCTCTATGTCTGGTGTGTGAAGCTCTAGGTTTGATTCCCAGCACCACAAAACAGATAAAGCAAGATTAGGTGACTTACCCGGGTGGCAAGGTTATATGCCATGTGCATTCTCTTTGGCCTCCAAATCCTTTGCCTTTCCCACTATATTAGGTTTCCAAAATCCTTAAGAATTAAAGAGAGAAAGAATTTGAATGGGAAGGAGAAGGGAACCTTTCTAAGGTTTCTAAGGGATTTCTAAGAACCACAACCAACTCACCCATTATGGAGGTTTCTATTGCATCCAGGCCATCTGATCAAACTGTAAGAGGAAACTAGCTGTTCTGTCCAGCACACACCAGAAGGCTTAAGAGGACACAAGCAATGCTACACATCCTTCCTCCCCATACTTGGACTGGAAGCTCTTCTTCCCTGGGAACCTTGGTAGCATCTGCAATGTATAGGAATTAGGGGGAAGAGAGTTGGCCACATAATGCAGGTATGATGCTGTCCATGTCCACGTCCAAGTCCACTGCACCAGAGGGACTGGACAGCTGAGGTTTAGCCTGGAAGCCACAACCAGAAAGGGGTCAGTACAAATTGGCTTCTGTTAGTGTTACGAGGTGATGGGATGGAAAAGGAAAATGGGAGCCATTGTGGTTGGTTGTAGAGTTGGAATGAGTTCCAACAGTGTTGAAAGCACATGAGATAAAGGATATCAAGGGGCCTTGGTGTCTCTCTGACCTATCAGACCATTCTTCCTCACAAGGCTGAACTGATGGTGGGTCTTGAACTGTGTGTCATGACTGTAGCTCACTCGCTTATCGCCAGGTAAGATCCAGGTAAGGCTGAGCTCAAAACATTAGTTTCCTCCTGTGAAGAACAAATTGGGCAGAGCACAGGAATGGAGGTGCAGCTTCCAGTAGAGACAGAAAAGACATAAGCAAAGATTTTATCTTTAATCCACAGCTGGCATCTGTGAGTCAGCAGAACTCATGAGCCACCTTTGTAAAAGGGCACCCTCCCCATCAATTCATCAGGGAAGGACAGGTGATCCAAAGCCAACCCACACCGAGTGTGCGTGAAGATGCCATAAGGAAACCTGCCACTTTGGAAGTCATTGAAAACTTAAAGAAAAGGAGCACCCCCACCCCACTTCCTGAGAAGAAGCAGAAAGTGGCTTAAAGTGGACAAAAACATAAAACTAGGGGGAAATTATTATAGAAGCAATTTATAAACCTAACTGAGCAAAGAGGAAAAGTTGTTCATTATTAGTCATCAATGGATATGGACTTTATTGAGTGTCTGGGGCAGACATCTAGTCTTCAAACACCCACATGTCTGTACATTATTAAATGGGCAGATTTATACTTTTGGAGTGTCCCTGTCAATAAGAGTTCTTATAAAGCAAAAAGAAAAATATTTAGAAAACGATGTTCAACCTCACTCAAAAGATATTATATGTTCTCATGTAATATACTTGAAAACAGAATCAGTAATTAATGTCTTATATAGTCATATAATAGAATATTATAGGTTCTATTAAGTTACAAAGTTCTGACTGCTCTTCCAGAGGTCCTGAGTTCAATTCCCAGAAACCACATGGTGGCTCACAACCATCTGTAATGGGATCCGATGCCCTCTTCTGGTGTGTCTGAGGACAGCTACAGTGTACTCAAATACATTAAATGAATAAATAAATCTTTTTTTAAAAGGTTACGAAGATCATGTTTTGAAGTATGTTTCATGAGATGATAAATACCAATGACATAAAATTATGTATGTGGATATACTTCGAACATAATTTCAATCTGTAAATTTCTAGAGAGAAGTCTAGAAGAACTCATAAACAATTAAAATGAGGAACTGAATTTTTTCATTATTAAACCAGGAAAATCCCTTCTCTTAAAAATGGGTGTTCACTGCTCCTGGTGGAGAAATGGATGTTATCTCGGAGGTCTCAGTAGAACCCTTATAATTGGATGTTGTACGGGGACCTAAGTGCTCATAGCTTTTTGACTAATTCCATTTCTAGGAATCAATTCCAAGGAAATAATCAGAGACTGGTGAAGACTCTAAGTGCATGAACCTTTTTTACCTCCATATTTATTAAAAACTGGAGAGCACCCAAATGGCTTAAGTCAGGATGAGTAACATAGAGTCATATAGTGGGTTCTATTAAGCTATTAAGATCATGTTTTGAAGTAGATTTCACGAAATGATAAACACCAATGACATAAGTTATGTGAGTATATAGTACCTTGAATGTAACATGATTCAGTCTGTAAATTTCTAGAGAAGGTCAGAAGAACACATTCACACACTAAAAACTATTTGTTAGAATTATAATTCCCTTCTGTTATATATGAGAGGTGAAAACTTTATATACTATATCCCCATTTTTCATTTTATCTTAGTCCTAAGCCTCCAAAGTCATAATGTCTGTATTTTCCAAAATTTCTACAAAATAGATGAGCAAGTTGTATCTTAGAGAACACTTCTCTTGGTGTCAAAAGTGAACATGCTCTTCTTCAGCAGCCAGCAAAGACCCCTGTACTGGCTGGTTTTGTGTCAACTTGACCCAAGCTGGAGTTGTTACAGAGAAAGGTGCTTCAAGTGAGGAAAATGTCTCCATGAGATCCAGTTGTAAGGCCTTTTCTCAATTAGTGATCAATGGGGGAGGTCCCCTTGTGGGTGGTGGCATCTCTGGGCTGGAAGTCTTGGGTTCTATAAGAAAGCAAGCAGAGCAAGCCAGGGGAAGCAAGACAGTAAGTAACATCCCTCCATGGCCTTTGCATCAGCTCCTGTATCCTGACCTGCTTGAGTTCCAGTCCTGACTTCCTTCAGTGATGAACAGCAATGTGGAAAGTGTAAGCTGAATAAACCCTTTTCTCCCCAACTTGCTTCTTGGTCAAGATATTTGTGCAGGAATAGAAACCATGACTAAGACAACCCCATTCCCTCCTGATGGTTCCTCAGTCTGTGCACCCGTGCTGCAATGCCTCAGAAAAAGTGAGAGCCCCAAACCGTGCCGCGGCTCTCACAACCTGCTGGCAAGACAAAGAAATTCTTAGAGGGAACTGCTCTGAAGTATTTGAGACATTTTTTCAATGTGCTGCCTTTTATTTATTGGTTTAATATCATTTTGTTAGATCTATCTATCTATCATCTATCTATCTATCTATCTATCTATCTATCTATCTATCTATCTACCTACCTACCTATTTATTTATTTTTCATGTCTATTATGTTTTGTCTATTACCACAAGTGTGCCTGGTGCCTCTGGAGGGCACTGAGTCCCCTGAGTCTAAAATTACAGATGGTTGTGAGTCACCACACAGGTGCTTGGAACCCGACTCAGGTCCTCTGCAATTGCCAAGCCATCTCTCCAGCCTTGTGTTTTAGTTTTGAATACAGTTAAGGAGATCTAAATGAATTCAAAGTGTCCTGTAATCACAGGTGAGTCTTTAGCACTGCTGCCATGGCAACCCTCACGTTCACTTGCTGATGCCATGTGACCCCTCTACAATCACAGATGATTTCTTTGAAGAAGTGCATGAGCAGATCCTAAGGGTCACCAGACCAGCCTCCCACCAGACAAGGAATAGTTAAGACGATCTTGGACAAGAAGGAAAAAAAGTGAAGCTCCCTCCCCTCCTTTCTCATTTCAAAGCATCCTACAAAGCAAAATCAGTCAAGACAGCAAGCTGCTGGCAGAAGATGCCTTGTTGCCCAATAGGATTGAACTGGGAGAAGATGTATAAAGTCTCAAAAAGCATATGAAAGATGCTCACATTACCACCAGCAGAGAATAGCCGGTCAAACTAGAAAAGAGTCACCATTTAGAGTCAGCAGGACCTGCTATAGCCCGGCAGTCAGGCAACAGCAGTACTGGAAAGGATACAGGGGCGTGAATCAGGACTCACTGTGAACAGTGTAGCCACACTAGAAGATGCTCCAGCAGCTTCTCACACAGTAAAGCACAGAACTATTAACCCAGTATTTCTAGTTCCAGTCCAGACCCAAGAAATGTGAAAAACACATGGTTGCCTGAAGACTCTCGCACAACAGCAATGCACACAGCAGCCGATGGACAGCTATATCGACACAATAGCATATTATTCAGCTATGAAAAGAAACACACACTAAAACAAGCCATAACACAGAGGAACCGTAAGAACATGTTAAGAGAAAGAAGCCAGTAACCATATTTGCCAATCTCGCTATTGCTGTGTCATGTCTAGAGTAGACAAGTCTACATGGTAAAGGGTCACTGCAGTTATTTGGCTTGGGAGTGTAAAGAACAGAGAGTTCTAGCAAAAGGCTCTTGAGTTTCTTTTTGAATTGGTGGAGATATTTTTAAATTGTCTATGTGTTACATAGCATTCGGTCATATTCCTGAGATGTGTGAGTCGCCCCATGTGAATTATTTCAATAAAGCTGTTATTAAAATAATAAAAAGTTCCTGACCTAGTGGCATAGGCCTGTCATCCCAACTAATTGGGAGGACAGAACAGGAGAATTAGAGCAAATTCAAGGCCAGCTGGACAACTTAACAGGACCCTACATCCAACTAGACATAGTGATTTAAAAAAAAAATGAGGGGACTGGACTGGAGATGTAGCTCAGTGACAGAGCCAGTTCCCAGACTAATTCCCAGTATTAGGGTGGGAGGGGGGAGGAGGAGATCTGAGGTTTGATGGAGATATAAAGACATGAGCATTATTTTAATGACAACATACTCTGCTTCTCAGAGCACACAGTGTATTGGATTTCATTGTGACATATATTGTAGAGAGCCGCAATGAGCTGAAACAGCAATCGCCATTACAAGATGGCGCCGGCATCCGGTGCTCTCCTGGTAAACAAGTTGACTGCGCATGTGTGGACAGTGAGCGCGCACCAAGTCGCAGCCCATCCCGGGGCATAATATGGGGTGATGAGTGAGCAGCCAATCAGAGATGTACACGACGCTTCAGGGTGTATATAAGCAGTGCCTTTCTGGGGCTCTGGGTCTTCCTCTTTTCGATGAATAAACGCTTTGCTGCAGAAGGATCCTGTGACCTGTGTGCGTTCTTGCTGGAGAGACAGAGCGCGGGGCAATATATGTGTGTATTTACTATCCTGCTGTGCTCCCCTCTGCTCTCCAGCCCCTGTGCCTCTGGCTGGCCCTCTTCCTCCCTCCACATGGTCCCTTCTGTCTATGTCACGGGCGTTCCAGTACTCTCTTGCCACCCACTTCTTTTGATGTCTGGCTCCTTCCACTTTCATGTCACACTTGCAGAATGCATAGGTGTTTGTTAATTCAAATATTAGTTCTGCATATGAGAAGGAACACGGGGTACTTTTCTGCTTATTTTGTTTAACATAACAGCTTTTGGTTCCTTCTGTCTCCCTGCGAGTGTCTTAATTTCATTCTCCACAGCTGAATACAATCCCATTGTGTCTTTGAAGCATCATCTGCAGAGATTCGTCTGTGGGTGGACCTGTAGGCAGCCGCTTCCACGTCTCCAAGTGTGGGTGCAAGTATGTCTATGGAGTGTTCACTTACAGTCCTTCAGGTATGCACCAAGAAGTGGGGCAGTAGGTCACATGGCAGTTCTTCTTTTAACTGTGTAAGCACTGATTTTCATAGTGACTGAAGCTTAGTTTCCACTTCCACCAAACGTGGTCTCTTCTCCCTTTGCATTGTCACCAGCATTTCCTGTTGTCTCCTGGCTGAAATGAAGGCTATCCCACTGCTGTTGTGATGTGTATTTCTCTGATGGCTAATGGTGTGTCAATGGCTTTTTCCAAAGCGCTTACTGGATACACGTATTTCTTCCTCTGACAACTGTCTTTTCTATTAGCTCAGCTACTGCTTTGAAGTGTTTGATTCTAGAGTTACTCACGGGTTCTAGATGTGAATCTTTTCTCAGATGCGCAATTTTCAGACTTTCTCTGTCCTGTAGACTGGTGCTGTTTGATTTGCCTTGAGCATGCTTTTGATCTCCATGCAATCCCAGTTGCCCTTAGGGTCTTGGGTCATTAGATCACACCCTGGTCTTAAGTCCTTTGGTCTTAGGGTCATTTTCTGAGCAGTGGAATCCTTTTTAGATAGTCTTCACCTGTATCTATGAAGAGTTTCTTCTAGAAGCTTCTGAATCTCACATCTTACCTTTAAGGTTTTTGACCCATTTGAATTGATTTTTTGAGAGATGAGGATTTCGTTTCATTCTGTCAACACTGGGTAGCTCCTCAGAAACATCTGTGAATGGAACTTTCCCCCCTTTGCTGTGTGATCATCTTTGTCAGAGATTAGGGGGCCATGGCTGTTTGGCTTTGTTTCTGGGCCCTGTATTGTGTTCCACTGGCCTATATATCTGTCTTTGTGCCAACAGCATGCAGTGTTCGTCACTATGGTTGTCTTAGTCAATGTACTATTGCTGTGAAGAGACATCATGACCACAGCAACTTTTTTTTTAGTTTAAATTTAATTTTATTTCTTAATTATGGTGTTTCATTCAACTATTAGATAGGTATATTATTTCGAGGGAAGCCTTTCCAAGGGGTTTCCCTTTTTTCAAGAATGATTTCTATTCTTATTTATTTATTTATTTATTCATTTTTTTTCTTCAAAAACCTTTTTTACCTTCTCAGCTTCTTATTTTTTAATAATTTTATTCATTTGCATTTCAAATGATATCTCCCTTCCCAGTTTCTCCTCCACAAACCCCATCCCATACCCCCTCCCCCTTCCCCTTTGCCTTTATGAGAGTGCTCCTCCACCCACTCACCCACTCCTGCCTCACCGTGGCTCTAACACAACCAGATAACACCGGATCTAATAGAAGAGAAAGTGGGAAAGAGCCTTGAACACTTTCTGGTTTTTTGAGACAGGGTTTCTTGGTGGAGTCCTGGCTGCCCTGGAACTTGCGCTATATACTAGCTGGCCTAGAACTCAGAGATCTGCCTGCTTTTGACTCTCTAGTGTTGGAATTAAAGTCATGTGCCATCACTGCATGACAAGAATGTCATTAACTTTTTAAGATTTACTTTTATAAGTTTGAATCAAGTGTGTGGGGGAGTGGGGCATGTGATCTATGTGCACATATGTGCAGGTGCCTGCAGAGGCGAGTAGCATAGGATCCGCCCTGGAGCTGCAGTTACAGGTGGTTGTGACTCACTTTTTAATTGTGTTCTTTAAGTCTACCTTGGTGCCATGTTATCTGAACTCATTCATGAGAAAATTTCTATGTGACTACACCTTTGTTCTTAGGAAATACATCCATTTCTTCATTTAAGATTTTGCTGTTGGCCTGGGGAAATGGCTCTGTTGGTAAAGTATTTGTCTTGCAAGCATAAGGACCTGAGCTTTAGTCCCTTAGAACCTACATGAGAATAAAGGGCATAGTATCTGTAATCTGAGCCCTGTGGGGGCAGGGACAGGTCCCTGGGGCATTCTGGCCAGCCAGCCTAGCTGATAGTGAACTCCAGGGGCAGTGAGAAATCCTGTCTCCAAAAACAAAACAAGAACAAAATACCCCAGGGCAAGTAAGCAAGGAAGACACCCACTGTCACTTCTGACCTCTGTATGCACACACATGCACACATGTGCACACACACAAATAGATATACACACACACACACATGTAAATGCAACAAATTTTTGTATATAGATAAAATAAACTCATACACAACAGATATATTATATACAATATATGTTGTATGTACATACACATGTATATACACACACACACACATATGTACAAGAAAATTTTCAAGTCAAAATCTTATCGCCACACAAGGTTGACTATACTTTGTGAAGTCTGCAGAATTGCTAAATTTACAAAGACTAAAAAGTAGAATGGGATTTCCAAGGATGAGGATGGGATGAAGGTCACTGCTTAATGGGGACAGAATCTGGAACAGACACAAAGGTCAAGGGTCCAGAGAATGGCTGCTCAGCAACACAAATGTACAAAATGCCATCAAACCATGCACTTTACAAAGGGTAAAAGGTCAAATTTTGTGACAGATATTTTAACACAATAGTATCTACATCCATTTGGCTATCCACCTATCCACCTATTCACCTATCCACATATCTATCTATCTATCTATCTATCTATCTATCTATCTATCTATCTATCTATCACCATCTTTATACTCTCTATCCTTTATGTATTTATATATCTAAACTATGTATCTAGTATCTATGTATTTATATATGTATGCACGTATGTATCTATCTTTCTACCTGTGTATACTATTACCATCTATCATTTATCTATATTTATTTTCCATCAGCATCTATTATTGATCATCTGCATGTCTGTCTGTCTGTCTGTCTGTCTGTCTGTCTGTCTGTCTGTCTATACTTAGTGTCTCCTAGTTGCCAGGAACTGACTTGAGTACTGCAAACGGGCCATGGAGGGAATAGCCAGCCACTGACGGCTCTCGTGTGGGTTTTCACTCACTGTATACCATGCTAAGGCTCATTGCTCATTCTGTTGGTGATAATCTTAACCGCACTGTTTTAATTTTCACTTTCTACCTGTTAGTGAAAACATCTCTTCACACATTTGCTGCCATCTGTATTCCTCCTGTGAGCTGCCTCTCCGTCTCCTTGGCTTCTACCTATTCCTGGAGAGTTTTCAGGAGCTCTGTCCTTGTGGCTGCCATTCCTCTCTCTGTCTTGTGCTGCAAACAGCTCCCAGGAGCCCACATGTCCACTGTGCTTCTCTGGCTGTCCTCTACATTCTGGTGATCTCCATCGTCCCGTCCATGGCTTCGTATTCTCGGGGTGGGATGAGCGTCTCCATCCTGTGGTTTAGAAACAGAATTACCGTACATTTCATCTCATCACTGAGATGGCTTTCATAGTTTTAACCTTTACTTCTTTCGTCTCTTGGGCGTTAATTTTATGTTTGATATGAGGAGAGATTAAATTTTTTTTCCAGACAGGAAACAAATTATCCCCAGAATGTGCATTGAGTCGTCAGTTCATCGCTTCCACTGATTTAAAATATCCCATTACCAGTGTCTAAACTCTTTTCTTCTGTTTTAATTCTCTTCCCCTGACCTTTTGGGGTACTCCTGCTCATCAGTATCTTAATGTTAATTTCTTTACTTAAAAAAAAAAGATCTGTTTTTATTCCTAGAAAGGCAGAACTTTCTTAGACTCCTTTAAAAATTTCTCGGTTCCCCTTATACATTCGTTCTTTCATTAAATTCTAGGATCAATTTGACGCTGTACAGAGTCTATTTCTGGGAGCCAATGACTTGGGAATATTGAATTTTCCAAACTCAGTAACACAGTAAGTCTCTTCATTTCTTCTCAAGAATTTGAGGGCGGTTATGATGAGTGCTAATGGGACGAGTACTCAGAGCCCGCTGAGCAGGAGTTAATAAAGTGAAAGGTAAGTGGTGGTGGTGGGGGAGGGCTAGGGCACAGACTGCAGCAGGCTCAGGCTGCAGAGCCGTGGCATAGCTGACATGGTCTGGAGAGGCAGGTTGATGCTAGCATGCAGGGCCTGGGCATCCATTTGCCCAAGCACATACCCTGCACCACCTCTCTCTGGTTACCCAACACTCTGGCCTTGGGTAGACATAGGGAAGAATCAGTGTCTTTAGAAATATCCAGAATGCTTTGTGCGACTGACTTGGAACCCGGGTTCTGCAGATCCTCATATTAATATTTACTGAACAGGAAGGGCACTGACTTTGAGAGTCTGGGATCAACTGGGCAACAAGGGTCACCAGAGGCCACCTAGCTCGTAGCTTGGTGAAAAGGTGGAAAGACCACAGTGACAGCAGAGTCTACAAGAGATCAACAAAGTCTAGAGCAGGCACTAGAAAGAGGTCATGAGAACAGATGAACCCTCAGGTGAGGAGAGAGGTTAGGGAGCTCTGCTGTGGCCTCTGGATCTTTAGCATGGAACTCAAAGGATTCAGGAAGGTGTTATAAATAAGGGTAATTAGTTAATTAATTAGCAATTTAGAGATAGAGCCTCGCTCTAGTTCAGGCTGGTCTGGAACTTGCTACATAGCCCAAGCTAGTCTTGAACTAATCTCTCTGCATCTGCCCAGTAAGTGCTAGGCTTTTTAAAGAGTGTGAACCACCATGCTTGGCCAAATATAAATTTTTTTATATACAATCAATTTGCATCATTACAGTTTGTAGTAAAAGTCAATCAGGTTTATTTAGACATGAACGTGGCTGGATACCACATTTAATGTGAACAGGGAGAAGAATGGGTTTGCAACAGCTTTAGGCTGTCTTGGATTCTGAAAGTGCTCTTTGCCCACTTCTTAAAACATCTAAAAAAAAAAAAAAAGATTCCAGAGCATAGTTGAGATTTCTCATATTCTTTTGAATGTTTTTTCCCTTACAAAACCTGACTTTGACGGAGGAAAGAAAGGGGGAGGGAGATGATGTGCAAATAATAAAAATATTTAATATATAAAAGAGGACTAATGGCAATGCATGATGGCTTCTTCCATTTCACATTCTAACAATTATTTTTATTAAAATATTATTAGAAATATGTTCCAGGGAGCTAGGGATGCAATTCATTTGTAGAGTGTTTACTTGGTATGCACAAATGCCTAGTTAGAGCCCTAGCCCAGCATAAACTCGGTATGGTGGTGCGTGTCTACAATCCTAGGATTTGGTAGGAGGAGGGAAGAGGATTGAGACTTCAACATCATCTTTTGCTACATACTAAGTTCAAGGCCAGCCCGGGATGCATGAAACTTCTCTAAGTTCAAGGCCAGCCTGGGATGCATGAGGCTTCTCTAAGTTCAAGGCCAGCTAGGGATGCGTGAGACTTCTCTAAGTTCAAGGCCAGCCGGGGATGCATGAGACTTCTCTAAGTTCAAGGCCAGCCTGGGATGCATGAGGCTTCTCTAAGTTCAAGGCCAGCCTGGGATGCTTGAGACTTCTCTAAGTTCAAGGCCAGCCTGGGATGCGTGAGACTTCTCAAATATATATATATATATATATATGCACCATGCTGATAAAAAAAATATTTGTGTGTGTGTGTGTGTGTGTGTGTGTGTGTGTTTGGGTAGAAAAAGAGTATCTGCATGTGTGTGCATGGGTGTGCAGGTGGGTCTGCTCGCCTGCTCTGGTGTGTACAGAGACCACAGGTTGATACTGGGATGTCTTGCTTAACTGCTCCTCACCTTATTTTATGAGACAGTGTCTCTTACTTCTGTCTCTGAACCTAGCCCCTGGGGCTGGGGTTATACACAAAAACTGCTACACCGCTTTTTGTTTTTGTTTTTGTTTTGTTTTACTTTGTTTGTGTGTGGGTGTTGGGGATCTGATGTCAGGCATTCATACTTACACAGCTAGAACTTTACACAATCATTCATTCCTTTACCCCCTGTCAGACAGAGATCAAGGCACTGACAGAGTCTACATCTGGTAAGGCAGTCTTGATGCACTCATCTCCCTGTGCACGGTGGGAGGAACCAGATATATTGAAAGTCTCATTTATTAGGGCACCACTCTAATAAATAATAATAAATAATAATTAATGAGATCAGCATTTCTTCTAAAGCCCCTATTTCCCAGAATTGTCTGCCTTTGGAGTTAGGATCTCCACGCAGGAGCAAGGTTGATTGGTTAGATAATAGATAAAAACTTGTGGCCACAGATGACTCAAAAAGAAATTAATCGCATTTCATGAAATAGTCCCACAAGCTGCCAAGCCAAGGCCAACCTCTATGGTTGGTTTTCTTCTGCATTCAGTCACAGAAGCAGCAGCATGATACTTGGACGAGGAGTCAGGGGAAGGAAGTGCATACTCTGAGTGGCGTTTGCCATTTTCCTTCACTAGAGCTAAGTGGTCTGTGTGCTGGGAGGGATAAGAAGGCATTCATTTTTAGCCCTAATGGGTTTACCCAAGACCATCATCTTCTGTCTCCTAAAGCCCATGCCTTAATTATCTCCGTGCCTGGGGGACTCAGTGGTACAGCTGCAAACAGCACAACCACATAACTTTGTTTTATGAAGATCATTTTCTTTCTAAGGGTAACCTTGCTTTGGCTTGTGATGTGGGCCGTGCTGGCATTTCCTGCTCCACACCTGCCTTTGGAGGGGGCTGCGTGTGGGGTTTCTGTCAGGCCACCGCAGGTGAGCTTGATTTGGGGGTGATAAGAACTGATGAACTCATCGCTTGGGGTCCAGCGGTACTGGTGGACACTTGGGAGTCTGTGTCGGCAGAAGTCGATGGACTCCCTGTGATGGAGAAGCTGATCCTAAACGACTGCTCTTTCTCCAAGAACTTTCTAATCAGAATGGATCTTGCTGTCGGGGTTAGAGGCATCAGAAGTGAGCTACAGCCGAGGTGATTTCCTGGACATGCTGTCCGGGGGAGCTTGTGGCTCTCAGATTGCTTTTTTGGGGGGAGGTCTAACAAGAATCAATATTTAAGATTATGCAATGTCCACTCCAGCCTGCAGCAGCTGCCAACCTGAGGAGGAGGGCTGGATAATTTACAATGCAAGGAATCCATTCTTTTTGAGAGGGGGAAGGGAGAAATCAAGATTTAAGCTTCTTATCCTGGGCTGAACTTTTCTCCTCCATTCTTAATGGCACTGGGCGTAAATAAACCATCCATTTTGCTTTGTAGAACGGGCTGGTCTTTGCACAAACCCAGCGGAATCGACAGCTCAGGTTCAGAACCAAGATCACAGGTCTAGGCTGTAACCAATTTGTGAACAATCCTAATTTACACTTTCCCACCGACTGTGAGCCTTATCAGGACCTATCTTTCTATTCTTCTGCCTCCAACATCTGCAGAGAAAGGCATGCTCTTTTTTTTTTTTTTATTGTCAGCTACTAATGGTTCTTCTGTCCCATATTTTTAATGTGAAGATTAAATATTTATAAATGCCCTGTCAATAGCATCCCATAACCAGGCCCTCTCGAAGCCACAGAGCACGGATCCAAGCCCACTCACACGAAGTCAGGGGTCGCAGGTCAAGCGAGCAGCGAGCAGCGGCCATGGAGCACATCTGCTGTCACTAAGTCTGGACAATTATTTATGGGGCAGGGCTCTTCCTTAAAAGGCCCACAGCACGCATGGCAGGGGGAAGTTTCCTTTGTCTCAGTCAAGCTCTTCTAGCCAAGTAGTTACAGGAATCAGACTCCCAGCCGTGTGGCAGGCAACCAGCCTGGATACCATCTGCTTTGAGAAGAATCCAGGAAGCACCTATAAGTGAAAGACTTTGGAGTCTTTGGAGTGGGGAACAGGGATGATGAAGAGGGTGAGACATGTAGGTCCCATGCTCCAGACAAGGGTGGGTTGGAAAGAGTAGATTTTAAACACAGTGTGTGAACTCCCTGTGCATTTGGACATAGGAGAGTTTGGGACTGAGACCACAGATAATATCCTGGGAGGGGGGGGGGTGGCAGAGTCCAGCAGGGAGCTGCTCACGAACAAGGTCAGGTAGAATGTCTCCAAGAGGTAAATAGACCCATGATGTCAATGCCTCCATGAGTCATGAGATGAGAGATGGGCATGGTCACCCCAGAAGAGTTGGAGGGGACATCCCTTCCAGCTTCAGGTATACACATTTGTTCTTCCATAGAACTTGTTTCTGGTTCTTGAGGGTAAATGTCTTATGTGGCCTGAAGTTTCCAGTCCATAGAGGGTGGGACAATGAGGAACTCTGAAAGGATGGTTCAGAGCCTACAGGGGAGAAGAAGCAGAGTAAGCTATGGGCTGGCAGGTCTGGTGGGGGTTCAAGGTTCTCCCCCTGGAAAGAGAAACACGGGGAGATTTTCTTCCTGGTAGGAGATGGGATGGTGACTGTGTAGCCAAACTGGGTGGGGGTATTGACGGGACTGAGTCAGTGACAAAGGACCAATTTGGTCCATGTGATGCCAGCGCTAAAGACGCAAGACATCAGAAGAAAGGACACCTGCAACTACTCTGCTAGTGTGGTGAGGTCACTTTAGAAGGGTGCACTTTTTGTTCAGCAACTTTGAAGTAAAGCTGGGTAAGGGTGAACTAGCTGGACTCACCTTCCTGCTTAGAAGATTCATCCTCACTCTGGCAACATGCAGAGTGAAAAAGAAAGTGTATCTCCTTACCAGCAATGATACCTATGAGGAGATGTGGCTTTTTTCACAGATTTCAAGGCTGCTTTGGTGACTCTAGTCCTCTTCAGTCTGAGAGGAGTCAGGGCTACAGAGCAGAAGACACCAGGCTCAACCCCATACGGGAGACTATCGATTGTTCCTGTCCTATAGAGAATAGGTTACACCTGCTCTGCCCTCCTCTGGGGAATCATCATTGAGTTCTCCAGGTAAATAATGTTTGGCATACGAAAACACTGGCCAGATGTGGAGAGCCTGCCCTGTTTTCACACATGAAGGGATCATGAGGAGTCTTGGAACTCCTGGGCTCAAGAGCTGCTTCCCTTCCTAAAAGCATGGTGAAAACCACCCACACAGAGAGTAGCATAAACCAGCCGTTTGAGTGAAGACCCTTAGCATGGACCACGCAGCCCCCTGCATCCCATCAGACTACAGAGACCCCACAGAGGGAGGCAATGGATGGAAGCCCCTGGAATCACAGACTCGGGGGGCTAGATGGCATTTTTTTTCTAAGATAGGAATTGTAGACAGCTAAAATGCTCCTGGTGCTGCTGATTCATTGATAAAGTGATATTGATCATTATCGAGACAGAAACGGCAGGCTCTCCATGAGGAAGCACAAAACCGGCAGCACAGCCTGGGAGCAAGTGTCCCGGGTGGGCTGGGCTCGGGGGAGGAGACGCCGAGGCATGGCCAAGATGATGATGAACATGTATTGATTTCTTTAGTGCCTCTCCTCAGCCCCTGAGCACTCCATGCACTTATTGGAAAGTGCCTGAAACCAAACTGAAGACAGGCCCAATGGGGAGCATCAATCCAACGCCGAGGGCATGGGAGGGCTTCCAGCCAAGGGGGGGGGGGCAGGTGCTCAGCTGCCCGGCTCCACACACTTAAGGACGGCACTCTGCCTCACTCTGCTCGATCTCTGCAGCTGCCTCGCCAGTAAAACCAAAATTAAGAGGCCAATGTGGACATACGGATGGCTCTAGGCTCAGTTTATGGGAAAGGAAGGCAACGAAGGGGCAGGCCTGTGTGCACTAGTGCGTGCCTGGCTCCCCTCTCAGGACGCACATGGTTTGGTGCCGGATCCCAGAGCCCAAGGTCTTCTGGAGACTTGAGGCAGGCTTAGAGGCAGCTACCCAAGCTGAGCCTGGTATCCCCATGGCCGGGCTGCCCCATGGTCCTGTTATCCAATATCCCACAGCACTCAAGGTTTTGGGACACTTGTGCACAGAAATCATAACCATGTTCTGGACTTGGCAATCACTTCAACGGTGTAGAAAAGGTGTGAAAAATAAGAGCAGCACAGATGGGTGGGGGAGAGAGCCAGTGGATAAAGTGCTTGCCACAGAAGCCTAAGGACCTAGATTTGGTCCTCAAGGACTCTCATAAAAGCTTGGTGTGAAGGGGAATCTCTGTGATTCCAGCATTGGATGAAAGGAGACATAGAGCTCTGTGACTCACAGCCAATCAACCACATCAAATTGATCTCTCTCTCTCTCTCTCTCACACACACACACCACACACCCTCCAACGCCATACATAAGCATGCATGTAACCATATGTACATGTACCACCCCCCCACATATACACACAAACAAGCACACAAGCACCACACATGCACAAACATATACACATATTCACATATAAGCAACAGTGCTAATGGTCCCTATCCATCACCCAGGTTTGTGGTCTTTGCTCATTTAATCACTGACACCCTCTTCTATAGAGTGATTTTCTGGACCCTTGGGAAACTAAACATGGCTATTGTTCCCACTTTCTCTGGAGTGTGTTTCCTAGGAGGAAGGGGCATCTTCACTCAACCCTGCCATGGATCCCAGCTTCAGCAAGTGTGGTGTGAAAATATTTTCTCTACCATTTGCATCCCAGTTTTGTCAATGATGCAATGGTATCCTTACATTCCCAATGCCCAGCAGGGAACTGCTATTACTATCAGAATTCAGTGTGTCTCAGGTGTAAAGTCTTGGTCCCTAGCTAGTGGTGCTGCTGAGGGGCAACTGGATCATGGGGCTCTGACCTAACCAATGGTCTTCTGATAGATTCCTAATGTGAGCACATCATTGGTAGGTAGCAGCCAATAGGAGGTGGGACTGGCTGAAGGAAGTAGACTATTGGTGGCTTGTCCCTGAAGGGTTTGTCTTAGCTCCCCATCTATCTGTCTCCTGGCCACCATGGGGAAGCAACTTTCTCTGTTTCCTTGTTACAGACCTATAGCACTGGGGACAAATGATCATGGACAGAAGCCATGTGCCAAGAGAAACCTTTGATCTTTTATACTATTTTTGTTACACCAAACAAGAAAATGGCTAACAAGGCTGTCAAGCTTAGACATAGTCTCTTTAGCCCTCCTTTATCTTTTCTGGGTTTTGTCTTTTGAGTCAGGGTTTCTCTGTGTAGTTCTGGCTGTCCTGGAACCAGGATGGCCTCCAACTCATAGATCTGCATGCCTCTGCCTCCTGAATCCTGGCATTAAAGACCCATGCTATCATCATCTGACATATCTGGAACATTCTTAAAGCCTTTGTCTTTTCTGACATTGAAGACTTTGATGAAAATTCTAGCTTGTCTACTGTGGTTAGCAGGCTGGAAGGACTTTGACTTCCAGTTACATCCGTATAGTGTTCATAACAGCTGGGAAGGCCATCTAGTGCTGACTGATGGCACTGGTTAAATCTGTGGTTGCTTCTCTGCCTCCTGCCAGGCTCAGAGGACAGATCGAGGCTGTCTGTCTCCTGAAGGGAACTGTTCTTAGCTGCTTGCTCTATGACTCACAGACCTAGAATGTAGAGAGTACCCCTTGAGGTGTGCACATGTTTGTGGGGGGCCAACCAAATCTTAGGCCAATTCTGACCTGGTTGGCAACCTCAGGATTTCAGAGAAGGTCAATAATCAACTGGATAAAAGCTGATATTAAAAGTAATGTTTGTCCCCTCCCTCTATCTGCCTCCTATGGCTATTTGATTCCCCTTCTAAGTGAGAGTCAAGCATTCTCACGTGGGCTTCCTTCTTGTTTATCTTCTTTGGGTCTATGGGGTTTACTGTAGGTATCCTGTATTCTATGGCTAATATCCACTTATCAGTGAGTACATACCAGGCATGCCCTTTGGGGAGGGAACTGGAGGAGTTGGGGTATGGAGGTCATCTTTAGGAAATCCCTGAGACCTGGGATGGAGGAGGCTCTCAGGAGTCAATGCAGGTGACTTTAGCTAAGATGCCTAACAGTGGGGACATGGAACCAGAAGAGGCCACCTCCTGTAGCTAGGCAGGACCTCCAATGGAGGGATAAGGACACCAACACACCCACAAAACTTTTGACCCAAAATTTGTCCTGTCTAAAAGAAATGCAGGGACAAAGATGAGGGAACGGTCAATCACTGACTGGCTCAACTTGAGACACACCCCATGGGCAAGCACCAATCCCTGAAACTATTTACAATACAGTTATGCTTGCAGACAGAAGCCTAGCATAACTGTCCTCTGAGAGGCTCTACCTACCAGCTGACCGGAACAGATGTAGATACCCACAGCCAAACATTGGACAGTGGTTAGGGTTTCTTATGGAAGAGTTAGCAGAATGATTGAAGGCCCTGAAGGGGGCGGGAACTCCACAAAAAGACCAACACAGTCAATTAACCTGCACCCAGGCGCTCTCAGAGACTGAGCTACCAACCAAAGAGCATAACACAGGCTGGACCTAGGCCCTCTGCACATATGTAGCAGACACGCAGCTCAATCTCCATGTTGGTTCCCAACAACTGGATCGGGAGCTGTCCCTACAGCTGTAGCCTGACCTTGGAATCCATTCCCCAACAGGGCTGCCTTGTCTGGCTGTAGTGGGAGAGGATGTGCATAATCCTGCAGAGACTTGATGTACCAGTGTTGGGGGATGCACTGGGGACACCCACCCTCTCAGAGCAAAAGGGGAGGGAAGATGGGATAGGGAGTCTGTGAGGGAGGACCAGAAGGGGGTCAGCTTTTGTGACATAAATAAATAGATAGATAAATAAATAAAATGTTTGGCTAAGGGTGTAGCTCAGTTGATACAGTTCTTGACAAGCATGCACAACAATCTGGGTTCAATCCTCAATACAGCATAAACTGGGTATCGTAGTGGGTGGAGTTATAAGGATCAAAAGTTTACCTTCAAAGTCATCTTTAGCTACATAACAAGTCCCAAAGCCAGCTTAGGCTACATGAGATCCTGTCCAAAGTGTGTGTGTGTGTGTGTGTGTGTGTGTGTAAGCAGGAGATTAGGGGGGGTAAGAAAAGGGATGTCACAGAAGTGATTGAAGAAAAATGGAGTCAGAGCGAGAAGGACAAAAGTCCTGAACCCCATGTTTATTCTGTGTAGTTCCTGGGACTGCCTTCCTGATAGACTCACATAGACATCTGTGCACTGCTCAGAGCCTGGAGGGGTTTGGACCAGGTGGATGAGGGAGCTGGGGCAGGGAAGATAACAGGAAGGAAGAGAGGGCCTCTGTGTGACCGGAGATAATCTGGAGGTGAGGTGGGAAAGAGCAGCGGGATGCTTAGACCAGGGCCCATCTCCTGAGCAGGCCAAGTTACTGGGGAGTGCAGAGACTAAAGGGTGAACTAGGCAAGGGCTGGGCGGTGCAGAGACAGGTCTATCTATGCGAGCCTGAGAATGGTCACCTTCCCAGCTGATTCCAGGAATCCCATTCAGGTTCCATACATAGCACCAAGAAGGCCCCTCCAGACCTCTCTGGTCTGAACAACTTTAAACACCTGTGTTACTCTGTGGCACGGACCCCAAGGGAACCAAACACTGGATGAGAAGGATATGGTAAGGTCCCACCAGGCCCTGGCAATAAATATCTAGTAAGAGTGCTACAAAAGCACACTCGCCCTTTGCAGGTGACTTACTTGTCCCCCTTCCTGGGGGATCACATCTCTGCCCTTGAATCTGGCTATCCCATGACTTGTGGTTATGTACAATGTCAGGCATCAATCTGGGAGGTTGAAAGCATGGCCTTCATTGTGAAGCCCATCTTCCCCCCTTGTTACACCATTCTAAGGAACCTTCTGAAGACTGGGATGTAGAAAAACTGAGAGTACCTGGTCTATAGCAACTGGCATCTAGACAGGAAAGTCAGATGGATTTAGTCCTCTGGTAAAATGGGCTGGGTGGGAACAACCCAGCCAGCCACATATACAGCACTCCATCACTGTTGCTGAATTGTGTCTATGGCACAGTGACACTATTTCAAGGGCTGGGTGACTTGTGTGGTACTAAACAACTGGGTTCTGGAGGTGGGATGCTTGGAGGCAAAAATCCTAAAACCTACAGGGATAAGATCAGAATCAGACATCAGGTTTAGGCTGAAGAGACAGTGAGGAGATATGAAGTAGATACAGAAGGGCTGGGAGATATTAGGGATAAACAAAGGAGGGCTATCATTACAAAGTACTAGAAGAGTCCCACGTAAACCAGGACCACAGGATATGGAAAATCAAGAGTGTATCAAGGTGGCTGGAGAGATGGCTCAGTGGGTAAGAGCGCTTGCGGCTATGACAATGTTCAATCCCCAGTATTCACGTTGGGTAGCCTAGGTATCCAACACTTGCTTCTGGTTTGACAGGTGCCTATACACATGTGGTGTACACACACACACACACACACACACACACACACACACACACACACTACATGAATTAAAATAAAAACAAATCTTTAAATGAAAGAGGAAGAACATTTACCCAAGGAACTTGTGGAATGGATGGACATAGTTTTAATCTGTAAGGGTCAATTAGCTTCATGTAGCTGAAGGCAAGAGAGGTGCAGTGGGTGGGGAACAGAGAGAGAGAGAGAGAGAGAGTAAACAAACCAAAAATTATTCTTTGTGTGAGTTAGATTTTAAGGAAACAGGAGAGTTAGCAAGAGTTGGTTGAGGAACAGGTGCTTTCACATCATTAGCTTATTCCTGAAAGAAGATACAACCCCAGAGTAAAGATGGAGTCAAAAGAATGACCATGAGACTCCATTCTAGCAACTTGGAAGGATAGCAAGGGAGCGCTTTCCCCTCACATCAAGAAGAAAAATCCACTAGGGGTGGGAGGGGTCTCACCTCACAGAAGCCTGGCATACCCTAAACAGAGTGTGGGATGTCTGGAAAAGAAGTATATTATTTTACTTCTGGGGCCACAGAAGAACCTGATAAGATTCATAAGAGACCTGTGAACATTTTAAGAGAAATGTTTTTGTAATGTCACCACCAGTTAAAAAGTACTGATGTCATTCAAAGTGGAAAAGCACTTCACAGACAAGCGCCATGAAAGCTGCTGAAAGCTCTAGTAACTTGAGATGGGAGGGAAATGTCCCTCCAAAGGAACGGGACAGAATGGAGCCTTCCATAAGTATTTCCCATCTCTAGGATAGGGGCTGTACTACTAAAGCCCTTCCAAAACTCAGAATTCTAAGAGCTGGTGATGTCCTTACGTCTTTCTCACAAGCCCTTTTGATGGGCATGCCTGTTGTGGCCATGCCAGCCCTGTATATAGAGTGACTTGTTTAGTTACTTCATACACCCCTGGGTCAAGAAACACCACAGGAGGGGAGCTGTGTATGTATTTCCAGAGGGACCTGATAATGAGCGTGGGTTCTTGACCTGGAGTTTGACAACCTAATTGTCTCCCAGGGGTGGGGTGGGGATTAATATAGTACATTATGGAGAAAATAAATGACTTGTGGCCAGATAGTGGGTTGTCTCACTGCTGTAAGTTGTCCTTACGGAAGACACACACCTCTTGAAAGGAAACTTTGTCAGACCTTCTTACAGATTTCTCAGCTGGGTTAAGATTGGGCTGACCTTATTGCTGAGTCTTGGTCAAAAGAATGTGGAAGAGGATGCTGTGTGTGTTTGAAACCTGCCCCAACTGGCCTTTTGACTTCTGTCTTTTAAAACTTCTTGGCATGTCATCCTAAGGTCCTTACGTAAGGGAGAGTGTCCAACCTACAGGCGGTCAAGAAGCCATATAATTGTCAACTGAGGTACCTTGTCATCTCATCTGCCTATACAGGAGGAATCCTACTTAAGATTACTTTGCTGTGATGGAACACCATGACCTAAAGCAGGTTGGAGAGGTTTCCATTGCTGTGATGAGACACCATGACCAAAATGCAAGCTGGGGAGGAAAAGGTTTATTTGGCTTGCACTTCCACACCACTGTTCACTGTACCATTGAAGGAGGTCAGGACAGGAACTCAAGCAGGGTAAGAACCTGGAGGCAGGAGCTGACGCAGAGGCCATGGAGAGACTGGAGGCACGAGCTGACGCAGAGGCCATGGAGCGACTGGAGGCACGAGCTGACACAGAGGCCATGGAGCGACTGGAGGCACGAGCTGACACAGAGGCCATAGAGCGACTGGAGGCACGAGCTGACGCAGAGGCCATGGAGAGATGCTGCCTACTGGTCTGCTCCACAAGGCTTGCTCAGCCTCCTTTCTTACAGAATCCAGGACCACCACCCTAGGAATAGTCCCGTCCACAATGGGTTGGGCCTTTCCCCACCAATCACAAATTAAGAAAATTCCATATAGGCTTGGCTATGGACCAATCTTATGGAGGCGTTTTCTAATTCAAGTTCCCTTTGTTCAGATAATGCTAGTATGTGTCAGGTTGACATAAAACTAGCTAAGGGAGGGCTTCACACAATAGGGAGGCAACTGGGAAAGTCTAGTCTGTCAACCTCCCAGAGAGAAAGGTAGCTACCAAGGTAAGGCCAATTGGATCTGCCAGAGGAGATCTTTTTTTTTTTTTTTTTTTTAAATAGGAAAATGAGATATCCTAAGCAAATTGTTGTTGATCTAAGTCATGTGTTCTGGGATGACTTTTACTACAATAACAGCTTTAGTGTGTTCTATCCAGACAAAGCTAGATGACCAGGAAAGATGGGGTACTGACATGAGAGATGGAAAAGAAAATGCTTACAGATCCAGTGACTTACTGAATACTACAAGTCTCATTGTGCCCAAATACAGTAGCATAGTGGACAATGATAAATTTTTAAATATAAGACTCTGTAGCCGGTACAAAATAAATAGAAAACATAAGCATTAGTTTTAAAATTGCATCTGTAGTCAAACGCCATCCCCGAAGACAGCTATAGGCTCAGGAGACTTCCCGGTAAATTCCATCTAAGGAGTGAATGAAACTAATGTCACATGCTCTTTCAGAGAAGACAGGAAGCAGAGGTACTTCTCCATGCACTATTGAGAGTTCTGCATGAAGCCTTCCATCAAAACTTGAAGATGAAAAAGGGAAAGAGCTTGGCCAGTGCCCAAGTCTTTCAAGGTCATAACAAGGTCAAAGCAACCCAAATCAAGTTGTATGTGGGCACATGGCACTATGGCCAGGCAAATCTATTCCAGAGACTTAGGGTCCTCTTGGTGCCTGTAGGGAGATTGGGAGTCCACATTATCAGAGTAATGAGAGTCCTGGATGAAGACCTCCCAACCTGAAGACAAACTATTCACGGAAATCCAACTCATTCCCTTTGTATCCTCCTAGTAAGCAAAGAATGAAAGAGACTCTTCAGTGAGATCAAGCAGTGTCTACAGAATGAAAAACTCAAGATTGACCTCATGTAAGCACCTATAAGTCTTAAGATGAGGAACATGGTAAGAATATCCAGTGAAATACGGCAAGAAAAAGAAACATGAAGCATAACATTGGAAGAGGGAGAAGAAAGCTCTACTTGTTGACATTTTTATATCTGGAAGAAGCCCTTATTCCCCAAAGAATCAAAACTATTAGCCTGGTAGATTAAAAAAAAAACCCTGAAACATTACCTGCCCTTCAGTTAGCAGTCCGAGCTGTTGCTGGTTTCTTAGTTTCAATGTTTGACTGGTGCGGGCACAGGTGCTGATGGTATGGGATGAGCATGAGCAGAAGCATAGCAAAAGTCTTCATGCCCATCCTTCCAGTTCTTCTTTGGGTCTAAAGCAACACCAGACTAAAATGCTTAAAATCACAGGAGACAGGAGACAAGCTTTTGCATAAGGTGAATCTGAAGCCGGAGTAGCCATACAGCTTGGGTCTTTCCAGATTGCTGGACTGTTCATGTCCTGATGTCATTCCTGGGAGCTTGGCCTCCTACAGTTCCTGCAGGCATTCTTCAGCCACCTGTTACCTAGCATTCAATTTGCTGCTGATAAGAGAAATAATAGGGAAAGGTAGATGGAAGAACATTTTCCTCACATAAAGGACTGCAAATAGAATCACTTGTAGGACACACAGAGAACTTCTACAAGTCAAATATGGGTGTAAGTGCAAGAATAAGCAAATACTGTGCTAAAGAAGATATACTGATAGACAGGAAGCTCATAGAAAGTACTGGATAGAACCAGCCACCCAGAGACTTCGAAAGCCAAACTGCTGTGAGGCCTCATAACAAACCCTCTGGGGCTAACAAGAAGGGTCATGGTGGTTCTACAGATTGCTTTGGATGTACCACATAGCTTGTCTGGACCATGTGAAATGACCAACAACTATGAACAGAGGCAACATCTCTACAGGGAATCCTGCTGCTCCCAGCAAGCACACTTGGGTGGGTGATACCTGAGAGAATCGGTGCATTACTTCTCTGTTACTTTAAGAAAACACCATGATGAAAGCAATCTTTGAAAGAAAGCTGTTCATTTGGGTTTACAGTTCCAAAGGGATGAAAGTCCATCATGGTGGGAAGTGTGTGGCCTCAGGCAGCAAGGATGGCGGCAAGAAGATGAAGGTACACATCTTCAAATGCAAGTACAAAGCTGAGAGATCAAACTAGGAGAAGGGCGAGGTCAAGAGTTCTAGAATTCCAGACCTTGTGACACACTTAGGACGGCACAGCCATACCTCCAAAACGTACCCAAACAGCATCACTAGCTGAGGACCAAGTTTTCAGAGTCCCGAGCTTATGGGAGGACATCTCATTCAAACAACTATATTCCATTCCCTGGCCACTATAGGCTTATGGCCATGTCCTAACGTAAGCTCCATTTAATCAGACTTTAAGAGTCTTTCAGTCTCAACCTTCGTCAAAGGTCCAATGTCCTTTTTTGAGACTCAAACAATCCCTTAAATGTAACCCATTCTAAAATTAAAAACAAATGTCATATTTCCAACACACAGTGACAGAGAATATACTCTCCTATTCAAAAGGGAGGAATAGGGTGCAGTGAGAAAATGATGGAGCTATCCAAACTGTAGCAGGACAAACACCAAATCCATGTCTGAGGTCAGAGACTTTAGTTCCCAAAGGCTGAGGTGGCTCCACCCCTCTAGCTTTGCGGCTGAAACACACATCTCTCTTTGTTAGGCTGGTTCCACTTTGTGTGCAGCCCTTCTTGGCAGGCATCTCCCAACTCTGGCAACCTCAGCACCCCAGAGTCTTCACTTTCATGGCTTCATGCAATGGCCTCTCACAGTCTCCTTGCAGGGACTCTCCAGCCACACATTGCTTGGCCTCAGAGGCTCTGTGACATTGTGGAGGGAGATTCCATAGCGCTTCTACTTTTACATCTTTTATGCCTGCAAAGCCAGTAGCATGTGGACGGCTGCCAAGTCTGATGGACATTTGTGACAGAACCGCACTTCCCTGAACCACATTTGCTCAGCTTTTGTTTGGGGTTGCTTCCTAGGAGCATCCAACTCCCTTTATAAGGTAGAAACTTAGCTGGGTGGGACCTTTCCTGAAGACACAGTTCTGTTTATTCCACTGCTATCTGGGCTTGTCCTTAATAGCATTAATCTTAGCAATTATAGCCTCTCTTTCAGCATAGATCTTGGTTGCAACATTAAGCTTCCTAGTTCACTTTTTTTTCTCCTATACAAACTATATATTTTTGTATTCCTTTCTGCCCCACTGGCTCTGTTTCATAGCAGAGCTGCATAAAAGGTATCAATAATAACCAGGCCACAGACCCACAGTTATACACCCTTGAAATTCCCACCAGCAAAGAAATTAGTCCATTATTTCTAAATTTATTCCTCTGTAGGTTCTTAGGGCATGAGCAGGAGGCAGGCAGGTTTGCCCCCTCCCCCCCCCCAACAAAGCATCACGCAAATGGTCTCTAGCACAGTTGCTAATCCTGTTTTGAGCAGAAACCCCTTGAGGTGGTCCAATATAGTTTCCATTGTTCTCAGCACTGCAGTCCTTTGGGACCCTACGCCAATGGACCACACTAAGTCTGTTTGTAGTATTAAGCCACTTTTCAAGCCCAAACTTCGACATTCCTTGAAAACCGACATGGTCAAAGTCTTCACACAAACAGCCCACTCCTTGGTACCAACTTCTGTTGCTATGATGAAACAGGGTGACCAAAGCAACTTATGGAAGAAAAAGTTTATTTTTACTGACCCTCTAGAGGGCTAAGAGTCCATATGGCAGAGAAGGCATGGCAGGCAGTGGACAGGAAGCATGGAGAGGTGAGAGAATGTCATGAATCTGAGGCGGAGATAGAAAAAGACACCCAACATTGAGCTCTGCCCTTCAGACATGCGCACACCCACTGTACACCCACACATACAGGAACAGAAGTGTATGTGCGCTTTAGACATGTTGGAGTTTCACAGTACCCTTTTGTTTGTTTGTTTGTTTGTTTTGTTTGTTTTCAATCACAGTGCCCTTCTGAGATAGGGACCCCCTGGTGCAGGAAAGCATTTGTTGTGGTTTCCTTACTGGAATTTCAACCTCAATTTGTCTACGGCAGTATAGGGAAGGACAGAGTAACGGCTCACAAAAAAAAAGAAAGAAAGAAAGAAAGAAAGAAAGAAAGAAAGAAAGAAAGAAAGGAAGGAAGGAAGGAAGGAAGGAAGGAAGGAAAGAAAGAAAGAAAGAAAGAAAGAAAGAAAGAAAGAAAGAAAGAAAGAGAAAGATCTCTATCAGCTTTAAAAACACCGGGGGATGTAAATTTCTATCAAGCGGGTTTCCATTGGCCATTTCTGAGATGTTAAGGGCTCTCACGTTGTGCACTCATTGCCAACATCCAGCTTCAGAACTCTTCTGACTTCTGAGATGGAAGCTGTTCCCACTAAACACCGACTCCACACCCCCATGCTGATTCTGTACACATGGCTACTCAAGGGACCTCAAATAAGTGTAGCCTGGATGTTATTCCCTTTGAAGGCTAAATAATATTCCTTTAAAAAGATATATCATGTTGTTTCTTCATCTGTGAACACGAAGAACATATTGATTCTTCCTTTCAGCTATGGCAAACAAGAGTGCTTGAAAAAAGGTCTGTATCTGGCCCAGGGTGTTGGTTTTACAGATGTGCGGTGCATATTTGAAAATGCACTGGAATCTATGCATCAACCACAGCCCAGCCTCGGTGTAGCCTCATTCTCCTGCTCCTTCTCTTCCTAACCCTTTTGGGCACCCAGAGAGAACCTCTATCTGCTTATTCTCCAGCTATGGGTGAGGTGTTGCCAAGGGGCTCTTCACTAGCCTGAGCTGAGATGCAAACCAGTTCCATAGGCCTGGTCCAGGATGTGTTCAATGTACAGAGATGATGGCATCAAGAGGAAAGCATGGAGGCTGCCCTGTGCTTCTGCCCATCACCCTGATCCTGGATCTCTGAAGCTGGAAGCATCCTGCCTCTCAAGTGTCCATGCTGCCTCTTTTGGAGTGAACAGACCAGGCTAGGCCAGCTGTGGAGGTGATGGCCTCTGCTACTCCTGGGCTCTCTGAGATCCGCAGGTGGAGAATATCCAGCTCTTCATCCACACTATGGATGATATTTTACTTTTCTTGGAGAAAGTTCTGGATTGAACTCATAGCATGAAATACTAGGCATTCTTAAAACCCAAAGAAGCAGTCTCATTGAAAAGGAGGCACCAAAGCCAGTAGCTCTCTGGGATCTGCAGCTACCCTGTTCTCTTCAGAAGTAAAGTTGATATGTCCTTAAAACAAACAAACAAATAAACAAACCCAATGACAACAGCGTACATTTGCATGCAGATATCCTGAAGGGCGTCTTTGCTTTGCTGCTTGGATGTTAGCCTTAGAAGTGCCCGGCTGCCAGGTGAGTTAGGCCCACATTTTCTCTGCATCAATTATTGTACATGCTGGTGAGGTGGGAATGGAATGGTCAACAACTCAATTTGAAAGCGTGAGCATGGGCTGAGGGCACACCCCATGTGAGCATCTGAGTTGGACCACCATTATCTCCCCAGTTGGATGGTGTGTTCTTGACAAAGTAGAAGGAGCGACTCCCTGGGTGGTGCTGGCTGTCCACTCTGTAGTCAGTGCTACCTCAAGGTTCCCTGAGCAACCAGCTTTCAGAACCCACCCATGCAAGGCATCTGGGGGCAGGTTCTGATCAGGACCAGATTACACACAGGGCAACTGCTCCTGGTGCCCTCAGGGTCTTTATAGGGACGGTGTGCTACGCAGTAGTCAGGAACCGCCTACCTCCCAACAATTCCCAGCTGCCTTCTGGGTTTCTCTTCACACTGCTAAGGGGGCAGGGCCACTTTCTGCCCTAGTGTCTTTCAAGTAGTTGTTAATTCCATGGGTTTGTCCTGTTTTAATAAATAGACTGTTCAGGTTGATTATTTGATGCACAGAAAGCACAGAGTTTGTTACTGTTTAGTTCATTCGGATAATGGATTTAACAGTTAATAGACATAATGTTAAGACTTAAATACTGTTTTTAAAAAATATTTTAAGGTACGTCAAGATATTCTTATGGCCATTAATGCAAGCACTGTCAGGTCACCCTAGACTGCAGCAGCATCAGGACTCAGTTGGAGGCACTTGTACTGTGTGTTGGCACACTCCAAATACACCCCTGCCCTTAACAGCAAGAGCACAAGTGATTCAGCCTGACAGCAGGCTGCCAGATTACTCCAAACCCTGAGAACCTTACTTGAGGTTGTAGGAAAAAAAATGATGTCCATTTAAAATTCACTGATTACACAGAGTAGGGAAGATAGAAAGCCATTTATGGAAGCTGGAAACCTGGAGGCCAGAGGCTGGCGCAGGTCTGAGAGATGGTGGAGGCTCCACAGCTCCGCTCCCCTGCCTGTTTCCTCTGTGCTGTGACACCCACTGTGGGTGAGCACTCATTAGTGACCGATGCCCATGCTCACTGGGCAGTAGACATGGACAGAAAATGCACAGCATTGTTGACTGAGGATATAAACCATTCTCAAACTCCTAAGTCTACACAGGCAGTGGCTATGATGTCCCAAGAATGGAGTGATACACAGCCCAGAATTCCCTCTTTTCTTCCTTGCCTGATTACTTGTAGTGGAATTGAAAGACACACGGCTAAACTTTCTTCTCTCTCGGGATCATCACATACCCCTAGACTGCTTAAAATGACCATGAAGACCTTGGGTACTGTCTGCTGTTCAGATGGCTCACTGTGGGGAGCCTAGCTGCTGCTCCTTAAAGATGGCGCTGACTGCCTCAGCCTTATCAGCCTTATTGGCATAAATAACTCCTTATATGACATTAGGCTGTGTCGACAGTGATGTGATCCTAAGCCCAAGACTATGATTCTAAAGCCCAAGACTTCCTGGCATATGAACAAGAGCCACGTGACATTCTGTGAGTGGCCAGGATAGGGTTTATTTGGCTGCTTCTGGTGGGGTTCTAGGCCTTTCCACCATTCTGTAACCATGCAACAAGTATTCCTGAGTAAACCGTCTTGAGAAAGAACCTGGTTATCCTGTGTCTTATTCCTACTGGTCGGGGTCAGCACAAAACAGCTCACTTCTGATGTGCCTCTAACCAAATGCTGTAAAGACAGCCAGAGAGAGAGAGAGAGAGAGAGAGAGAGAGAGAGAGAGAGAGAGAGAGAGATGTCAAGTGACAATGGGGGCCAAGAAAGCAGTTCAATTATCCCCAGTCACTCCCAGATAGCATCTCCACTCAGATTCCTCTAGAAGGCAGTGGGCAGCTAGGCCATTCACCAGCTGAGGTACAGCCTCAAGGGACCAAAGCCCAAGGCAGAGACACTCAGCTCAACCCATCAGATAACAGTTTGGGGAGGCACATTCTTTCTAGTTTTGTACTCATTGAGACTGTATCGGGTGTATTGTATATTATTGCTTTTGGATATGCTAAACGTAAGATCTCTTCTTATGGGGATTTCCAAACATGTAAACAGGATGATGGGAGAAACACGACACACCCAAAAGTCAGCTTCAAAACATCAGCATCTTGTCACTGTGTGTGTGTGTGTGTGTGTGTGTATACACTTAGGTGCACATGTATAGGTGTTCATGTGGAGGCCAGATGACAGTCCCTGAAATTCTTCATCAGGTACAATTCATCTTCGTTTTTGAGACACAGTCTCTCACTAGTCTAGAGCTTGTAAAGTAAGCTTAGGACCAGCAAGCAACAAGAATCTATCTCTACCTTCCACTGACGTCCTCCCCTGCCCCCACCATGGGACCTGGAGACTGAACTCAGGTCCTTAGGCAAAGCAAAGCAAGGGCTTTCTCACCTGAGCCATCTTCCCAGCCTACTTGGCTATCCTCGCTTTCATCTTTGCTTCCTGCTCTACCACGTATTACCACCTCCTCTGAGGTGGAAACCACATGCTTAGAAATGCATAAATATTAACTGAACATGTTTGACAAATACTAGGTACAGTCCCTCAACTTGCATACCTGCCAAGAACAGATCTTTCTGTCCCCCACAGGAAGTTCCCTCATGTTCCTTCCTAGTTTACTGCTCCTTGCCACCTGGGCAGCCATCCTTTGGCATTTGTCTTTCCTCGTGTAAATAGGGCGAAGGGAAGGAACCTCGTCTGCATTTGGCTGCCTGCACTCAGCACTGCTCCCACGAGAGAGAGAGCCATGGTGCATCTGTAGCTAGCTCATTTCTCTGTGGCAGTATAGCATGGTATTGTATGAACATGTCACAGGCTGTGTGTCCATTTCCCTGCCGGGTGCCAAGTGAGTTTTTCCCAGGCTTTGGTCATTATAGGTAGACCGTTGATATCATCCAGTCCTGTCATTTCCCGTTGTTGGATTCCCCCATGTTCTCTACATTCACATATAAAATTAAAACTTTTTTTTTTTTTTGCCAGCTTCTACAAGATGTCTGCTAGGATGGTGATGGCAATTGCTTTGAAATTTCAGATCGACTTGTGGATAGTTGACATTTTGACAATATTGATTTTTGAAGCCATGAATATGGTATATTGTTCATTGATCTCATGTAGCCTAGGCTGGCCTCAGACTGGCCTTGAACTTCTGATGTCACATGTCTTCACCTTCCAAGTGTTGGGATGCCAGGAGTTTTCTCTCCTACCTAATTTTATGAGTACTGGGGATCAAATCCACAACTATGTGTATGCCAGGCAAGTAATCTACAACTATGCTATATTGTCAGCACCTAGGAAATGTCTCATCGTTCTCAGCGTACAGACTGTATGTCCCCCGCGCTATAACTCTTTGTAAGCACACTGGTTCTTCTTGCTCTCAAGTGTCTATTTTCACTTCTTTCCCTATGTTTGCTAGTAGCATATAAACATGAATTGATTTGGGGCTAGAGAGATATCTCAGCAGTTAAGAGAACTTGCTACTGATAGATACAGCATGGGTTTGATTGCCAGCACCCACATGGTAGTTCACAATCATCCAATTCCAGAAAATCTGATGTCCTCTTCTGGCCTCGGCAGGCACTGCATACATATGATGCACAGACATACACATGGGTAAACACACACACATAAAAAAAAACCATATTTTAAAATCCACTGGAATTTTGGAGGGGCGTATATTTGATTTGGTGTGAGCAGCGGGGGTTGGGAATGTCCTCTTTTGCCCTTTTATCTGAGAAAGTTCTTTCTTCTTGCTGCTGACATTTGTTAGGGTGAGTGATGACTGGATTTTACCATGTGCCCTTGCTAAGTCTACCAAGAAAATCATATGGATACTGTCCTTGATTGTTTTAAATATATGGCACATTTTATGTGATTTCCAAACACAAAACCAGCCTTGTATTCCTGGGATAAACGCACTTGGCAAAGGCTTGCTTTGGCTTTCATTGCTAGTGTTTTGTTAAGTATTTTTGTGTCTATATTCATTGGCAGATGTCATTTTCCTCATATTTTCTGTTGGTTTGGGCATCTGGGTGGTTAAAAGAATGCCTCATATCTGCTTTATCTCGATGTCACTATACAAGATATAAACACAGATGGGAGAGTAGGGAAGTGAGATATTAGTGTCCAGAGCAGTGATGGGCTAGTGCCATTGGGAACCTTGCTCTGGTTTGGCAGAGAAGAGAAGGGTCGGCAAGATCAGAAGGAGAGTGGAGAGCAGAGGCTTAGAGCTGCCAGAAGTCCTGGGTGTGTGCATCAACCCAACTATGTTGCCTGATCTTTGTCTAAACGTCACTCAAAAGTGTTCTCACTACATTTCAGGTAGTAATAATTTTCTAATAACAACGAGAGTCAGTGGGGAAATGGATTAAATGTAGAAAACTGTCAAACGGAGGCGTCCTTAGTCAGAGTTTCCATTGATGTGAAGAGACGCTATGACCAAGGCAGCTCTTGGTCATTGGAAATCATTTAATTGAGGCTTGCTTACAATTTCAGAGGTTCAGTCCTCCTGACACCCCATTATCATCATGATAGGAAACATGGTGACTTGCAGGCAGATGTGGTGCTGGAGGGAGGGAGTTCCACATCTTGATCTGGAGGCTTTCAGGAGGGAACTGTCCTCGGCAGGCAGCTAGCAGGAGGCTCCCTTCCTCACTGGGCAGAGCTTGAGCACAGGACCTTAAAGCCCACCTCCACAGTGACACACTTCCTCCAATAAAGCCACACCCACTCCAACAAGATGCACACCTCCTAATAGAGCTATTTCCCATGGACCAAGCATATTCAAACCACTACACATATCAAATGCTATATGTAAAAATGGGTCTTAAAGGTTGGGAGAAAATGTCACCATATTTGTTGGGTTGCTCCAGCGACAGTCACCTGTCAAGGACCTATTTGTACGTGAGGCATTTGCTGCTGGCTACAGACTGGGCAGGTGCTGGACCTGATTCTTAGAAGCTGGAATCTAATGGGATGCAGGCTATAATTATAGGCCCCCAGGACTGGACTATTAGACTGTTAGAAGATGGAAGTGCAGCATGGGGGCGGGGGGTGGGGGTGGAGCAGGAGATAGGGACTCTAGACACAAAGCAGAGGAGGTGTAGGAATGTGGTGGCATGTGAGTGAATTGGAGACTTTATGAGCTGGAAAAGGGCTTAGGGATCTATCTGGCCTATCCCCTGGACAAAGTCCACTGGTCTCCTGACATTCCAGCAGCTGAGCCTTAGAGCCTATGAACACCGATGTTATAGCAATGATCTCATCGGTTACCAAGGAAACCACACTTGAGTAGAACAAAATGGCCCCACTTAGGTAACTTCCTCACACCTGCATGGGGTCTTTCTGTGCTTAGAGCACTAGCAAACTTCGTGTACTTATCTTGTTTTGGGGAACAAATCTTGCAAAGCCAACTTTATTAAGGACTCCAGGTCTCTGATCTGAACCAAGGTTACTTGCTCCTCAGGAGCAGGTCAAGCTTAAGATGGGAGGTAGGACTTGAAGGACTTGGTGGGGAAACAGATCTTGTGTTGTCTATGGCTGAGTGTTCTGTTTCTAGAGTCCGAATCCCATCTTTTTAAACTTGCAAAGTAACAGACTCTAAGAAACTTCCAGAGCAGACCAACATCCAGCCTTACTCATTCCATTTTGCGTCTCTGCTATTTTTGTACTTGCAGGGTCTCTGCTGAACGCTAAGTCTTGAGAGCACAGCTGAAAGCCAGCCCGGATACCTTTCAGCAATATGGCATCCAAGACAGCCACACTGGGTTTCAAAATTTAAGGTTTCTTTGAAAAGATCCAGTTCAACCCTAAAATGTGGGTGCGAGTCAAGCCTCTCTTTGTACTATATACAGTCCTGGTGAGCTTGAAGACGTAGCCTCAGTCTCTCTGCTGTAGGGCAGTCCCCACCAGAGGTCTTGGGAGGTGGCAGGTATGTCTGTGTGTGCAGTGAGGAGCTGTGTAGCAGGCCTGAAGATGACACAGTCTACTAACGGAGTGGTTTGCTGGGAGCTCAGAGGCAGTGTTCTTTATTTGGGATTTTTTTTTTTCAGTTCTAAAACAGAAAAAAAAAATTGAAATGGAGTTGCACTTTTAAAAACACTGAAAAACAGTTTTAATACCAGCTGGACAGAAGAGGGAAGGAACATTTTCCTGCATGTGGAGGGCCTTTAACTTCTAGTTGTCACTTACCCTTGGAAGGAGGGAGCTCATTCCTTCAGAATGCAAGGCCAAGAGTCAACATACACTCCCATCTTATTTTCCTGCTGAAACATAGTTCCTGATGAATTCATCTACAAGTGTTGGATTTTCTTCCCTCCATCTTCACTTGACTTTGTCACGAAGGCAGCTTCCTGGGCTCATCAGATGAACAGCCAGCATCACAGTACAGCATAAATATTTAGTACCAGAGGTGGGTGGCTTTGAGGTTTGCACCTTGCTCTAAATGTATCTTCTGACTTCCCATCTGCTAATATTTTCCCATCTGCTAAATACCTGCGCCCCAGAGTAAGAGGACACCTTTGTCATCCAGACCCTGCTTGACCTCCATATCCCCTCCAGTTGAACTTGGATCCAACATCACTGTGTTGTCAGGTATATATGGGCAGTCAGACAGACCTACTGATGATATACAGAACAAAGACAAGCTGAGAACTTGGTTAACCAGGGACCGGCCTTCCCTTAAATACGATTCTGAGTATTCTTCTTTTCCAGAGCTGAGCACAGATGGCATTTGTCCTGAGGCTGATGGCCAGCATTAAAGAACAACATCTATTTGTCCGTTTATCAAACATTTGCAAACAACATAGCCTGGGATACTGTAGGACCTAAGAGCACACAGGTTTCAATTGGGAGACATGCTCAGCAGGAGGGAAAGAAACCACAGAAGGCTGGTCCTTGTTTGTGCAATGGTGTCTCTACAAGGTACCTGCTGAATACTCTCCCTCTCAGGGACTGGGCATCACAGATCTAAAGCCTCCTTTTCTAGTACCCCTAGGACTATGTATGCACATCTACAGTGTGGGTACTAGAAGATATAGAAAGCAACGTGTTAGTACTGGCCCCGAGTATAAGTCTCTCAGTGGATTCTCCCTTTAAACAGAGAAACATATAAACAAAGGAGTTTGCAGCTACCGCACCTACCAAGATGAACTGCCAAGCCTTCACTTTGTTCTTCAAATGTTATGTGTGGTTCACACACATGTATAAGGATGTTCACATGTGGGAGAATATGTGGGGTCCATGTGGAGGCCCAGGCTGATGCAGAGTGCCTTCCCCAATATTTCCCCACTTTATTATCGAGGTGGGGTCTTTTTGGAGCTCCCTGATTCCACTGTCCTAACTCTCCAGTTTGCTACAGTGATTCTGCTGTGTCCAGTCCATCTCCCATACAGGCTACCATACACACCTGTGCTTTACGTGCATGGTGGGATCTCACACTCCAGGCCTGATGTTTGCTCACGTGGCAAGGGTTCCATTAGCCGAGCCACTTCTCCGGCCCCTGTGTCCTTACTATTAAGCTCAGTTGGGTCCTGGGCTCCAAGCCGGCTTTCCTGTCAGGGCGCATGCTTCAACGATGCTTGCCACCTCCTGTGGGAATGGTCCTCTCCAAAGCCAGTGCTCAGCTGGAAGAGCCCATCAACAGACCCCAGAACAAAGAATAAAATGGCCCCAAAGAGCAAATGTTACATGTCCCAGTAAGGATCCAGGCTGTCCCATGAGGCACCAACCACGCAGACACTTGATTGATAGTGGCAAATAATTATTCACAGTGTTGCTGCGAGCTCGCTTTCCTAGAAAGCCAGAGATGAATAAAATATATGAGAGTTCATCAAAATATACTGCAAGGACAACATATACAAACAGTACATTAAGCATTATGGAAGACAATAAAGCGAGCTGGAAAAGCAGATCCAAGTTAGCAGCTGGGCTCGGAGTCCACACACATCCCAGCAAACGCATCCCAGCAAACAGGAAGCAGCCACAGACTTCTCTGTGGCCCTGCGGTCCTGGGAATATTCCATTAGTTGGAAAACCTAAATGGGTTCATTTAAACTGTCTCCTCCTTACTAAAGAACAGTGTCCTGGTCCCCAGCTCATCTATGCAGGATCTCTACCACCAGGCCGAGGCGCTCTCCTTGCAGAGTGCGGTGTCAACAGAAATGCTACAGTGACATTTCTCTCTCTCAATTACTTGTAGGCTTCTCACCACCCATATAAAATACATATCTTGCTCCAGTGAGATCCATTGTACCAGGGTCAGCGGGAACTCATTGTCCTTTTGCTGCAGAACAAGACAATAGTGACATCTGTTAGATTTGCTGTAAATAATCCAAGCGGTTCAGGTACAGAACGAGGGGCAGGGGAGGCAAGGAGAGAGCAGGGTAAGAAAGAAAGAAGGAAGGAAGGAAGGAAGGAAGGAAGGAAGGAAGGAAGGAAGGAAGGAAGGAAGGAAGGGAAGAAGGAAGGAAGGAAGGAAGGAAGAAGGGTGGTACACAGCAGAGGAGGGAGCTGGGGAGAAGTCTAGTGGACTGCATCCATTTATCCATCACCTACCCAGTCCTGAGTCTGCCTGGGGAAGACCTCACTGAGTAAAGTACTCTGTTTAAGGGGACGCTACACATTTTACAGACATACTAAAAACATCCTGGCCTTGATGTCTGGAGCACATGCCTTCATTCCCGGTGCGGAGGAGTGAGAAGAGCCAGGCCAGAGCGAGTCAGGTGGCACTCCTGATGCCCCTCTCTCAGCAGAGTCACACAGAATTCAGGGGCATGGTCAGGAATTCTAATTGGGATGACAGAAGTCTATGCTTCTGATTAAGTGCAACGGAGTCACTTACTTGACAGCTCCAATCAATAAGTTAAAATGGGGTGGGGGTGGGCCGTCACCCCGCACAAAGATTCCAGGAGCAGAGAGGCCAGTGGGCGTCTGAGGTGTTGCCCGGCCGCTGGCCTTTTAAGTCAGCATGTGAGAAAATCAAAAGCATGTTTGACAACCAGTCAGGGGGAAGCTCTTCTCCGAAGGAGAGATTTTTTTTTTCACAGAGAGGCAAATTTGGCGACAGGCAAGGGACTGTGCCGGGGATGAAAAATGAGGGTAAGACATCCTAGCAGAGCCTTTCAGAAATCCCGCTGGCCGCTTCCTTTTTTACCTGTGGAAGAGGCAGTCTGCTCGCGCTGGTGTGCATGTGAATGCCCAAGAGGCAGACAGCATGTCTACACATGTATGACTGTGCACAGGTCTGCTCGTGCAGGAGGGAGAGTCATATTGGGACACATGCACACATGTGTAGGAGGAATGACAGTTTGCCTCTGTGTATGTGTGTGTGTGTGTGTGTGTGTGTGTGTGTGTGTTTGTGTGAGTGTGAGCATGCATGCATATACAGGAGGCTTAGTATATCTACACACATGTGCATGTGCCCCAATACATTTTCCCCAGCCTATAGTTTGGGACACTGTTGGAGAACGGATGTCAAATGCTAGACCTTACATTCGGCTTCAGCCTCACCTAGGGCCCAGGTACAAATCTTCCCTACTCAGGACACTGTGTCCTTAAAGACAAAGATCTCTCTCCAGCCTGCGCCCTTTATCCCGTCTGTCATATCTAGAAAAGTGAGCATGTGATTTCAATTTGAAATTAAAAGTCAGTTCTGAATAACAGAACTGCATTCTCATTTCCTAATGCCCTGCTTTTTACTACTTAGCATTCAACTGTGAAAAGTCTTTTAAAACTCGGAACAGCAGTAAAACTTGAATGAATTTTTGACCCATTATTGCATAGCGGGTGCGCCTTCCAAGTTGGCGAGACTGCCAAGTTCTCGCCACCTAATATTTCCACTTTAATTGTGCCACTTGAGAAATTTACGTGCCTCAAAATATGGCATGAATCTTAGGCTTATTGCGGTATCATTAGCAGCAGCGTTTAAGCAACATCTGTGTGCTATAGAACTAATTGAAGCAGCAGAAGTGGCAGCTGTAAATCCACAGGAAGATGGCAGTTTGTACCCGGCACTGCTGAGCTAGCGCCTAACTGTCAGCCTGTTCCCGCAATCTGCTGTCGAGCACCGCGGTACAGGCACACAGTGTCCAAAAAAATACAGCGAGGAGGCTAATGACCCTATTAACCACTTTGCTGCACCAATTTGGCTGTTTTTCCAGTTTCCTTGTTGAATTTCATTATAAATTTCGCCATTTCTGGAAAGAAAGAAAGAAAGAAAGAAAGAAAGAAAGAAAGAAAGAAAGAAAGAAAGAAAGAAAGTAAGTCAGTCAGTCCAGCATGATGGGCGTCTGACTTTCTGTGACTTACCTGAAAAATGCTTGTCTGGCCAGACCAACCATTGATTGTGTGTGTGTATGTGATTTAATAATTTTTCACACTGCAACCCCTCCCCTCTCCCGTTGCTTAACAATTTGATTACAAACATTTTTATTAAAACAAAACCATCCAAATTTTAAATTCCTTATAATGGTAATATTTAAAAGCAATGGCATTTTCTTCCCATGGACACAGCAGTTTCAATAATCAATACAAGATGGCAGCAGTAGTTTATTATCGATTGGGAGTTAAGGAAGAGGTGCAGGGCAGTCAGACTACCTGAGGGCCTGGGGCACCTCTCCATTGACTGGCCGGGTCACTCCTGGCAGCTGAGTGAATCCAGTTACTGGCTCAGTCTGTAAAGGCTTTGGCTCTTTCTCTTCCTTCAATAGAGAGAGAAATGGGATTAAGCCGAGCTGGTAGTGAGAAATGACCCTAGCCTCCTCTCTCTGATGGAGCTTCGAGGGCCTTGGAGCCCTCGTATCTATTTGGAGTAATTCCTGCAGAGTGCGACTGGAAAAAAATGTCTCTAACATCTGTGAAGCTGGGCTCCAGTTTGCTTTAAACTCCACTTCTGATAGCTTTTGTCTTGACAGTGGATGGATGCTCCTCCCTTGGTGCCTGGCCCACGCATGAGGAAGGAATGTACTATCTTTCAGAGCACTTGAGAGTATTGAAAATACACAAAAGAAGTCCTTCTTCGATATATGATGACTGGTGTGTTTGCCAACAACCTGACTTCATTAGAAATTTGGCACGTCCACCCGGCTGCCATGTGACACGCCGTTAACTGTGGACATTTGTCGTCTTAATGCTCAAGTACTCAGGGACTCAACTGATAAGGGAGAAACTGCTTGGAATCCACTGAACCCCACGTCTAGGGTGGCACAACACCTCACGGTATTGAAAATCAATAGTCATGTGACCACTCGAAGGTCAGAGGGCTCCAGAATTAACTTTCTGGCACTAAATTACAATCCCTTGTTTCTTGGTTTATTTTCTAACAATAACACCCTTTCAGGGGGTCTGGTTAAAAACCACTTATAAAACACACAAGGAAGAAAGAAAATACAGAATTGCTGGCGAACAGTTGCCAGGGTCTCTCAGCAGCTCAGACATCACTAGGCTGGGAGGATGCTGGTAGGCCACCAGTCTGCAGCTAAGCCTTATTTTCTTAATCTACTGAAGTTTTTTGTTTGTTTTTTTGGTGGTGATATTTCTATCTGTCTATCTGTCTATCTATCTATCTATCTATCTATCTATCTATCTACCTATCTATCTATGTACCTATGTATCTAGCTATCATCTATATGTATGTATGTATGTATGTATGTATGTATGTATGTATGTATATATGTATCTACTACCTACCTATTTATTTTGTTTGGGAAATGTCAATCTCTGATATATCAAAATAATGCTGTTTAATAACAATTTGGACCCAGCTACTGTCAAGGATGCCACAGCCCAAGCACAGAGCACAGACAAGGAGATTTGGCTTCTGGCGTTTCTCTTCTGCTGCAAGCAGACTTCCCTGCCTTTCTTTGGATATAACTCAGAATAAAATCTGGTGAGCCTATCTTCATGTTTACACCCAAACACTACTGAGGCGCCCAGTCATAGATATTTAACTATATCTATTAATGCTAGTATAATTAAAAAACAAAAAAACAGAACAGAGGGCTTAGTGTGAGATGCTTAGTGTGGAAAAACATTTGCCATGCAAGCCTGATGACCCGAGTTCAATCCCCAGAACCTACCAGACCAAGCCAGACGTGGTGGAGCCGTGGGTGGTGCACAACTGTAATCACAGCCTTCCCATGGGAAGACGAGAAGCAGAGACAAGAGAGTTAGCCTGAAGCACACAGTGTGGCAGAAACAAGAGAGACTCTGCCTTGACAAAGTGGAAGGTAAGAGGTGACTCTAGAAAGCTGTCCTCTGACCTCCACATAAATGTTGTGGCATGTGTGTGACACACCCCCCCCCAATTACAACAACAACAAATTTAAAATAAAACAAATGGAGCAGGGAAGTCAAAACTTCTTAGTCAGTGTAAAAATAACAAAGGTCATTAATAGCAAACAGGTAGTAAGAGCAGCTATTTCCTGAAGAGAAAACACTGAAGCGTTGTTTTCCACTCATGGGAGTTGGGATCCTGGTGCACAGCCTCCGTATTCACTGTGATCTGTTTTGTGGTGGGTGCTGCTGAGGGAGGCTGGCCCTCACAGAGATGTATCTGGAAAAGCCATGAGCTAGAGCTTTTCAGAAAACCAGGGATAGTCTCTGCTCTGATGCCCCAAGTGGACAACTGAGCTTTATGTCGGGTCAGCTGCTGTGTGACCTTTGGCCCGGCAGGAAAGTGCTCCGTGCCACAGCATTCCAGGATGCCATGCTGCACTCGGAAGATCTTTACCAACGTATGACTTTATATATCATGACTGGTCATGACTGGTCACTTAGAATTTCTGGTTCAAAGATTTTCTAAATGTGGATACATTTCACTGCAGGACAGGCATTTAACACACACACACACACACACACACACACACACACACACACACACACCCCACATCTTAGTACAGACTTCTCTATCAGGAAGCTTTAAAGATCATAGAGAAAGACATAAATTTTCAAAAATTCTATTTTTTTGGCTCAAAAATATAAACTTTTACTACTGGTAACAAATCCTTGCAGAGACCAATTTGCTTCATATTTAAGCAAATGCCTACTGAGTACGAATCTTAATAACCATGGCCAGCTGTTCATCTAACATTGAGGCTGCGGAAGACCTTGGCCACATGGAAGGGTGCCAAGACTATGCCCAGGCAGCAGCCCCCCACTTAGCCCACCCACCCACTTCAGGATAATTCTGGTTTTGGCCTGCAGGCCTCTAGGTCCTTGAGTAAGTGACACCCATACCTTTCTTTGCTCTGTGTGTAGCGTTCAGGAATTGTGCTGGAGTCTTGGGCAGGTCCTGAGACAGCAGCAGCCTGAGGATCACATAGCCTTGAAGCAAACCACCAGAGGAGGCTGGGATGCTGGAGGAAACCCAGGGGAGTCTCAGTGTGACTGCCTCAAAGGGATGCCAAGGAAGCTGGGGATCTGGCAGTCTCCTGGATTTGGAGGGCCACAATTTTAAAAAGGAAAGCAAATGTGAAGGCACGCTAATGCATGCCTGTAATTCCAGAAGTTGGGAGGCTAAGGTTGGATTGGTACGAGTTTGAGGCTAGTCTGCCTGGCGTACATAGCAGAGTCCCAGCAGGTCCGGCTCTGTAGTAAAGTTCTGTCTCAAAACCAAAAGCAAGTGAGCAGATAACAGTAGCAACAGACTTTAGACATGTATTAGACACGTTTTACCTTTGGCCTCTGTGAGCCTTGCTCCCTTGGGGCTGGGGCTGAGGGCAGAGCCACTGCAGTCCTTGGCCACACCTCTTGTAGAGGAACGTGCCTGCTATTAGTGGCCCTGCAGATGTTCCGTGCCAGCCTCACTGCAGAACTTGGAGGGTTTTCGCATCTGTACCATTTTCCCTGGCCTTCTGACTGGCTGCAGCAGTTTACAGGGGTGAAAGAAGCTTCCAGAGAGACCCTTATCCAACCTTTATCCTGCTCTGAAAGGTACTTATTACCAGGGGCTGGTGGCTTAGTATTTAAGTGTGAGTCTTATTTTTCTAGAGAGCCCAGGTTCAGTTCCCAGGCCCTATATTAGGCTGCTCATAGCTGCCTGTCAATCTAGCTCCTGGGATTTGACACCCTCTTCTGGTTTCCACAGGTACCTACACTCATGTTGCACATTATCAAGCAGGTTCTCTCTCTCACACACACAATATAAATAAAAAAAACTGAAAAAAGGTACACATTGACATCATGGCTTAGAGAGATTAATGATTTGCCTATGGTTCTGTATATTCCAATGAGGGCGATGCCCTGAAGAGCAACAGAGAAACTCTTTACCCTCATGTGCCCCTGGATATAGGGGTTAGCAAAGCCTGAGGTCCAGCCAGCTTCCAAAAGAACTTATCACCCAAAGTGAAGATCTCCTCTTTTTCTCTAAGGAGAAATTGCCACTGGCTAGGACCAATGCCAGGTGCCTCATGACCTATACCCTCCAGGAAAAAGTGTTCTGACCAGCCCATTTCAGAGATGAGAACACTGAAGATAAAATACACCAGCAGACTGGCCCAAGCTGGCCACTCCTACCATAGCTCCATCAGTCCAAAGCCCATAGAACTCCTCCCCTCTGCCATAGAGTCCAGGCACTCCAACCTCCAGGTCCTGGGGTCACAAGGAGTAGGCTTCTTCCCATCTCCCATCACCAGCCCTAAGGCTCAGACCTTTCTCAGCACTTCAGGTCACCCATACCCCCAGATGCAGCCGGGACCGCAGCTCTGCTGTGACTCCGTGCAAGTGTCAGTACCAGGAGGACTGAGCAATTACATTCCACATCTGAATTTCTTCTATTTTCAAAGTGTTCTACACTAATTAGTGCTGTTAGCTCTAAGGATTAGTAGCCTCTCTAACAAGACACACGACATTAAGTGACTTACCTAATTATGTAAAACACAGGGATGGGAGAAGAGAAGGCAGGCTTCCCTCGGGCAGGGCTCTGGCCTGAGCTGCCCACTGCTGCACTTACCCAGCTTCTATTCTCCTGGCTTCCCAGAGATGGAGACAGATGGTGTGGTCTGTCTACCTCTGGAAGGGTGAATGTGCCCACCTCAGGGTCCTCTTCAGTGCACCCCCTATCTCCAGCAAAGATCAAAGCAACCTCCCCCAAATATCCAGATAAAAGATCTTCCCAGAAAGAGCCTGCCCTGAAGCACTGAGCTGGGGAGGGCACGGGTAGTGCAGGCTGAAAGGGTCCCTTCAGGTGTGGGTGTGGGTTGGTCTTGTGGCTCTATCTTTTGCTCTAGGGGTGCAGAGCTGCTGACAGTCATGTGTTGCTGTCCTCTGATTGGTCACCATCTGAGAAAAAAAAAATACACATGTCCAGCACGCATTTGGCAAGGAATCTGCCTTCTGCCTGGCTCACCATTATCTCCTTGTTCCCTGATGGCCTCTTGCTTGCAGGGCTTACATGCTCTCCCTAAAATCTGTCTGTCTGTCTGTCTGTCTGTCTGTCTGTCTGTCTGTCTGTCTATTTAGTGTGTGTGTGTGTGTGTGTGTGTGTGTGTGTGTGTGTGTGTGTGAATGGAGGTCATAGGACAACTTGTAGTGGGAGTGAGTTCTTTCCTTTCACCCAGTTCTGGGGATCAAAACCAAGTTGCCAGGCTTGGTGGCACTCACCTTTTCCTGCTACCTATCAAGTCAGCCTCTGAGTTTTCTAAAGCCACCAGCTCCTTTCATTTGCAACACTGTCTTTCTCTGCTCCCAAAAGCACAGCTCGGTTTCCACCTCCTCCAGAAAGCCACTCTTGATTTTCTAGTTGACCTCTTTCCCTCCTATCCCCCCTCCACATGCAAGACTGTGCCTACCAGGAGACTCACGACCCTGAATTAATTTTTATTGCTGATGAAGAGTGCTTCTAATCTGAGCCAGGGGCTCTTGTACACTGTGACCTTGTCCTCATGGGGTGTTCCTATCATCTGCCAAACACATAGAGGGGGAAGGTCTGACAAAGTGAGGGACCTCCATCCCCAATTAGGGAGTTCTTTAGCACAGTGCTATCGTTTTTATGATTCTAAATATTCCTGCTACAGAATCTTAGCTTATACATTTAAGCAGAATGAAGAAAGTATAATTTACAATTTCCTTACACTAAGATAATGCTTACAGCAGCAAGCTTCAAATGTGGATGTTTAAAAAAGAAACTGCATGATACATACATATAAATAAACTCTGTCTTGCTCTCTGTCTCTAGCTCTGTCTCTCTCTCTTTTGTGCACACATACACACACACACACATCTTTAAAAATAACCATGGATTATATTTTCAAGGTGAATATAGCTATTTTCTTTTTTGTATATGGTGCATGTTTTTGTGGGTGGCATGTTTGGGTGACAGAGCAGACATGCAAGTGTCACAGAACACACCTGGAAGTCAGAGGACAGGTGCTAATCCTTGTCTTCTATTTTGAGGCACGGTTGATGTTTGCCACTTTGAGTGACAGGCTAGTGGGCTAGTTTCTCAAGGGACTATACTGTCCCTGCTTCCTATTTTACTAAAGAAGCTCTGGATCACAGACAGGAGTTACCCCATTAAGCTATCCATGGGATCTGAACTCAGATCCTCATACTTGCATAGCAAGTGCTTTATCCACTGAGCCATCTCCCTAGCTTATTTTTTTGTCTTACAAATACAGCTATAAGTGAGTCGCAACACACTGGGAAACAATATGGGGCACACTTACACTGCACAGCAATTCTCTCCAACTTTCTCTAATAAAAAAAAAAAGTTAAATAAAAACATTGATAAATTCTTTTCCACCCGTCTCCACTGGCAAGTAAAGTGTGATTAAACCTTTGTTTTGTAGAACAGCACAGGTCATGTGACAGTCTCACCACTCACCCTTATCACTCAACTGCTATGCTTGGCCACGGCCTTAGCTGCACACTCATGCAGGGGTCACCTGGCCAGTCCATAGCCACGGTGCACTTACTGGTTCCCACGAGCTGTTGTCACATGGGATGGAGCCACAGAGAGCGGTGTTGTTGCTTGCTCAGGCAACTATTTCTGTAGGATTGTTCCTTTTAACTTTGTATGTTGTGTGTCTATGGTGTGTGATACATGTGTGTGGCATGTGTCCCCTGTGCACTCAAATGGTGGCTAAAGCAGGGCATTGGGCTGTTTCCCTGTAGGATTCTCTGCCTTGCTTTTGACAGGATTTCTCACTGAATGGGAAGCTTGCTATCTGGGTGAGGCTGGCTGCCCGGTGAGCTCTCAGGATTTGCCTGTCTCTGCCTCCCAGTCAGGGGTTACAGGTGTGTATGAGCACGCACGCTTTTCACGTGGATTCTGGGGTCCAAACTCAGGTCCTCATCCTTGAAGGGCAGACTGCCTCAACTCTTCAGTCCCAGGAAGGGCCTTAAATGTGGATTTACTTCTGTGGGGTAGTTGATTCATGAATTTTGCCACTATCTCCACTGATGCTGCAGATTAAAAAAAAATCAGGCACGATTTATATCTGAACCTACACAGTAACAAAATATCACTTGATGCTTTACCCCAATATGATTACAAGTCAGGAAGGTCCCTCTCCCAGGGCCACGCAGGCATCCACCTTCTACCCAGTTCCCCTGCTCTTCCCCTAGAGGCTCATGGGGACTGCTTTACATCTTTGCTGGTGACTGCCCTGCTCTCCACTGATGTTTTAGATACTCAACCTTTCAAAAAAAATTAAATGTCTTAGGTGTGTGTTTTTTTGTGTGTGTGCGTGTGCACATGCATGTATGTGTGCACCTTGGCACATGTGTGAAGGTTAGAGGAAAGCCTCCTTATACCCTGTGAAACCTGACTACGGAACGTGGGTTGTCAGGCCTTTATGTAAGTAAGCACCTCTATCCACTGAGCTGTCCCACTGGCCTTTTTATTAGTTATAGAACTCTTTACATATTACAGATCCACTCTGTTAGAGGGGTTGTCCACATTTCCTTCCCAATGAATTGCTTGCCCTCGGCCTCCATCCATTTCATGGGTCAATGGGTTGAGGTTTTTCCTCTAGGGCTCCCGGGCTTCTGCCATATCGCAGATACCTCCTGCATATACAAGCAGAGGTACAGGCATATTTTCGGCTGCCACAATAACAGGTAAAGCACGTTCAGCTGTCTAAAGTCAGCAGATCGTTTTATTTCCTGAATAGTTTGCTCAGTTGTCTTGACTCCCTGCAACCCAGAACTGAAGTGCTGTATTGGTGACATCCTTAGAACCCACACACTGGCAGATGCTTCTGGGCCTACCTAATACGGTTCCTCCATTGGTTAGAGGGAGGAATCAGCTCCACATACCTTCATTAATGATGACTTTAGGTTTGGCTTGGTATCATAAATATTAAATTCTTACCTAGCTGGTTTGAGCAAATATGTGTTCTCTATGAGAACTGCAGGGCCAGGCCAGGGGTAATGTGGCCTTTTTGGAATCCCTGTTTCAGAAATGTGGCTCACTGTCTTGTTAAAACCTCCTGTGTGCCCTGGTGTGGACACATATCTGAGGTGGCCTCTGTGAGCTGTAACACCAGCCACAGGATTGTCAGACCCAGCTGTGGCCTGACACCCCAGTCCTAGGGAATGATACAGGTCTATGGTCTACTGATGACTTTCAAGCCAGCAAAGAAGAAATGGACTCCTTTCCATTGGTGGTCATCCACCCAGCAGCTCCGCCCCCCTCCAGGCTCCTCTGGTCAGCAGGTTGCCAGGGAGGAAAAGGCAAGGGCATCTTGACACTTGTCCTTCTGGAAAGGATGAACAGATCACTGAGGGTCCTGGGCTTTTTGAATACATTTGAACCTGGGCTTCTCCAACTCTAAAATCCTACTTCTCAGCATTTGGCATCTGGTGCATGCTGGGAGCTGCTTGCAGCTCTTGCCCTGTGACTTGGCAGTGGCCTGACAAGAGCATACAGCTCATAGCTTCACCACTGTCACTCAGAGGCAGTAGCAAGAGTGTCCCGGGGTTGCTGCATCCAGTTGCACAAACAGGCTTCAAACAATAGAAGTACCTACACTCTCTTCCATCTCTAGAGCCCAACGTCTGAAGCAGAGGTGTTGGCAGGCTATGCTCCCCAAGTGCTCCAGCGAGGGCAAAGGCTTTCTGGTCTCTTGAGCTCCTGTGCTCCACATGGGACCAGTTTAAGGCTGCGAGACTCTCATCTTTCCTCCGTCTTCCTGACAGCTTCTCTGTCTGGGTCTCCTCTCCATGTGTCATGGGATCATTTGTCACCGGGTCTAGGGTCCACTAGGATGCTACAGGCTCACTTTACTTGGGACCTGTGTTTACAGCAGCAGAGTTTAGAGATGGGTGGTCTCTTTAGAAGCCCCTTTCAGTGCATTATACAGGCAGGGCGGGGGATTATGGAGCCTCCTCAGGATGCCACAGATAGCAACATGAATGAGCTGGCCTCTGCTTTGACCGTCTACTACCGGGCACTGTTGTCTCCTTCCCCAGAATAGGGCACAGGCCCTCAACAGGAGAAACTTCCGAAGACATGAGTGTGACTCCGTCTCTCTGAACACCAAGGTTCAGAGGCCACAGTGTTCGTTTGCTGTGGTCTGAACATTCACCGGCTGCACAGTGGTACAGCTGGCGTTCTGGGGTCTCACCCTGGCAAACACAGAAGGAAGAACAGGACCCGGAGCCAGAACTGTGTGGACTCAGAGTCCTGACAGCCGCGGGCTCAACAGACGTTTCCATCTTTGGCTGATGAAAATCTGCTCATCTACATCTGAGACCAATTTACTGGAAACTACAGAACGCCTGTCACATTGCCTCCTTGCACAGAAGTGGGATGTTTGCATGGAAGAATACAGACAGCTACATACCTCTTGGTGCTGTAATAGTTAGATGTGTCAATCTGCATCTTAAGGAAGCAGCACCTTTAAATAAATGAGTCCTTTCAGCTAGTCCCCAGCCTGGAAACACGAGAATGCAGCCTTCCTCCTGCAGTGAGCAGGCCTGCCCACATGGCTTCCTCAATGCCACGCTCAAGTTTAACACTGGCTGCTGCCAGACATGGGTCTTGTGCCTTTGTTTACAGTTATACTGTGCTCCATGTGTTTGTACACTCAGGAACTTGGCTATGCCTGGCCCAAAGGTTAGAGAACCCAAACCTTGAACCAGATAATCACGTAAGCATGCACGCGCGTGCATGCACACACACACACACACACACACACACACACACACCCCATAATCCTTGAACTCTTCACAGAGTTGGTGTGCCACTTGGCAGGGGCTGTGCTCCTCCGTGGGTCACCCTCCAGGGAAGGGCTATACCTCCCAACTGCCTGGCTGTTCAGGTCCAGTATTTGGTGTAAAGTCTTATGGATAAGGACACTGAAGTTTTGCCTTCAGGAGAGAGAGTGTAGTTTAGCAAAGGTTACAATACCTATAGTTTCTCAATGTTATTGATAAATCCAATCTCACTTTGTGCCAACTACAACTTGATTTCTTCATAAAATGATGCAGTTTATTTCAAAAGGATGACACAGTTTTGAGCTGGCCCCTTCATTATCTTTAAGTTGAAGAACATAGGCTGTTTGTATGCTGCCATCCCCGCTGTCTACCATTGCCTATGGGCCAGGGGCACCGCACCATCACCTGCCAGTGATGGAATGTATATGGTCACTTCTAGACTGCAACCTGTAAACCGAGGTCATGAAGACTAGCAGAGGGATAGTAGCCAGAGGAAGGTTACATCGCTTTTCTGAGAACAACACAGAATTCAGAATTGAAGCTGCATTGAAGGCAGGGGTGTTACATCTTTCATATGCTTCACCTTTAAGAGGATAGAGGCCGAAGAAGAGAAACTTCCACCTGAGCTCATCAGAGACACTGAGATTAATGAACCTGCAGCTGTATTGTGTGTGAGTCCAGTCTTTAACCACATCTGCTGCTGGCTTTGAGGCTGGTACTAACCTGCAACCTTGCCCTTCCCACTAATCAGATGTATATGTTCCCACTCTCCTTTAAGGCACCAGTACAAGACAGGGATCCCACTTCTAAATGATCTAAACCCCAGCAGCTCTCATGGCAGGACCTGCTGCAGGGTCAGGCTCCCCACGAGAAGACACCTGTGCATCTGAGAGCCATCAGATGGCCTGTGATTTTGTGTGTTTCCCTGGCTTGCCCTGTGGCCTCCTTCAGGTTGTTGTTGGGGACCAAGGCTCCTAGAGTACAGAGTACCCCAGTTAGTCACGTTCAATGGTAGATGGAGCCCTGTCCTTGCTGGCTGGAGTATTAACTGTAATATCTCTTCATTGCCCATTCCAGAAACATGTGGAGACACAATGAGGTTGGGAGCACTGTCTGAATTCCCTATATCACATTCTGGAACCCATAGGTTAGGTTAGTAATGAAACTGTAGCAATGACACGGGCGGCAAGAGTTGGAGGTGTCCAGTCTCACAGACCCTGGGTAGCTTGAACAGCAGGGGTCAGGGGTCAGGGGGCATAGGTATAGGGGTGAAAGTCCTTTATCCAAGATGGCTTCTGGCATGGACCTCTGCCTGCTGCCAGAAAGAATGTGTCACAACTAGGAGGAGATCTGACTAAAGTTCAGGGAAGCTATGCATACACATCGCACAACCCAGGATGGAAGCCCAGTCAGGCCCTATGTCAAGAAGGCAGATTTCCTTCAAGGAACTTCTATCAGCCCTGTGGGTCTGCTGTCATGCACATACATCTCAGGTTCTGTGTTGGGCAGCAGAGGAGGGGCAAGCAGGAGGTGTTACTGGGTATAGGTCCAGGGCCTCATGTGTCTGCATAGTATGGGGCATTAAGCCCAGGGCCTTCTACCTGTTTGGGAAGTCCTTCACCACTTAATTGATATCCTCGGTCCTACTTTTTTCTTTCTTTCTTTCTTTCTTTTTTTTTGTTGTTGTTTTTGTTTTTTGAGACAGGGTTTCTCTGTGTAGCCCTGGCTGTCCTGGAACTCACTTTGTAGACTCAGTAATCCGCCTGCCTCTGCCTCCCAAGTGCTGGGATTAAAGGCGTGCGCCACCACGCCTGGCTCCACCAATTTTTTTTATTATTATCACTTTCACCAATCTTCTCTCTCTTTAAAAAAATGTACTTGTTTAACGTGTGTATGTGGTTTGTGTGAGTGTACATTGGTACACAAGGGTCATGATGCCAATGTGGAGGTCAGAGGACAACTATTGGGGGTCAGCTCTCTCCTTCCACTTGAGTTCTGGGGAACAATATCAGGCCATCCGGCTTGAGTAGTAGGTGCTTTACTCTCTGAGACCTTTGGCTGGCCCTTTCCCAATGTTCCTTGCATAACTGAAGACTGCCTACTTTCCCTGTCTGAATAGTATGCATACAGAATGATAGATCATGTGCACAGTTGTGCTTGTAGGCCTTAGGTATGAAGGCGGCAAAACTGCCTGTGGAGACAGCCATTAGCAACAGATGCAACCACGGTAATCTTCATGGCCTTCTTCTGCACACAGCGCAGGTTTCTTCCTGTGAGGATGGAGAGAGCCAGTCAGCCATACAACATCCCTCCGATTATTCCAGGTAGACTCACCCCTGCTCTCACTGTTTGATAACTAGGTTGTTTCCATTTCCTTACCTGTTACAGAGAATTTAGGTATATTTATGACTGCCCTTATCCCTGTTCCTTGAGTCTGATCTTTGGGGATCTTTTGATAGTTCTGCCAATACCAAGGCAAGTTCTTCATACCTTGGTGTCTCCTAGACAGGGACACCAAGGACGTTGGTGAGTTATTCCCAACCTTTTCACCTAACTATTCTCAGGGAGTCAGAAAGATGACCCCCCCACACACACACACATCTCAGAAGCAGGATAGAACAGCTTCAGCTTTTGCCAACAGCCATCACAGCAAGGCAAGATAGAGAAGGGAAGTTCTCAGCTCACAGAGGCCATCATCACAAGGTGTGAAAATAACCAGGCTCTCTGCAGGACAACCAGCTTTAACCCCAATCTCAAGATACCTTCCATGGTCTTTAGAATCACCAACAGCCAGCAATGCCCACGGTTCCTCTTTACACCCACTCGACCATGCTAGATTTAATCCTAGACAAACTTTCAGTGGCTCTGTCCCATCAAACTGAAAAGCATCCTGGTAGAGGTGGGACAGAGATGCCCAGGGTCCTGGTCCTCTGGGGAAGCTCTGGGACACAGGTAACTGGCTTCTGTTAGCTTTTTTTTTTTTTTTCCAATTTTTATTAGATATTTTCTTCATTTACATTTTAAGTGTTATCCAGAAAGTTCCCTATACCCTCCCCCATCCCCGCCCTGCTCCCCTACCCACCCACACCCACATCTTGGCCCTGGCTTTCCCCTGTACTGGGGCATATAAAGTCTGCATGACCAAGGGGCCTCTCTTCCCAATGATAGCCAACTAGGCCATCTCCTATATTCTGTTAGCTTTTTGAGCTGGGTATGGAAATGCTGGCCAGACCTGACATAGTGAAGTTGGAAGGCTTGGTACTGGCTGTACCTGCTGGGGTGCACCTGGTTCCAAGGGTTACAATGCTGCCTAAGATCCAGTTACAAAATGCTCATATGAGCCCACAAGCAGAGTAGGGTTGAGTGCACTGGCAGTGTGCAGAGCTAGCCTGAGGTCTGTGCTCATGCCCAGGACTCTCATAAGGCAGAGGGACTCCCCTCCTCCCACCAATGCAGACAAGGCCATGGGGTATGGTGATCTGGTGGGAATCAGAGGTTTCCAGCTGTGGCTATGTACTCAGGCAATCTAGAGCCTAGGCATGGGCTTTCTGGAGTTGGTGAAAAAGTCTCTGGCCACTGTTAGCATGAAATTGGGGCCTGGCTCACCCTGGACACAGATGGAGAACAGGACAACACAGATGAAGTTCAGGCATGTGGGAACCACCCCTTCTGCCTCCCCACTCACAGTTCCTGTGGACTTGGGAAGGATTGGCTGCCTCTGGCACCAGAGAGAAGCGAAGCCTGCTGAGGACACACTGAGTGGTACTTCCTAAGATCTGTCCAATATGGCACAGGACCCTAAAAGGACTGTCCGATCTGCTGGAGAGAGTGGTGTTTGATGTGTGTCATGCAGAGCCTGTGGGGCTGCTCTGATCCAGGACCTAAGAGCTAGTATGATGGCTTCTTAACGTGGTCAGGGGTGTGATTCTTAGTCCATAGCCTTTCTCTAAATCGATTCCAGAATGTTCCAGGGATGGCTTGAGGCTAGTCTTCTACCCATTCCTCTAATATGGGGATCCTTCAAGAAGCCTTGGTGCACTGGGTAGAGTCCACAGTCCAGCTACTTCCAGGGAGACAGCTGAAGGGAAGGACTCGAGTCAAATCTCCACGCCTGCCCGCCATACAGATTCACCACACAGAATCTGTGCTGCACAGTAGCTGCCTGTATTCCAGAAAGATTTTTTTTCCAAGTGGCCCAACATGGTGGCAGAGAAGAAGCTTACTTCGATGCCAATTCTCATGTCCTGGCAACTGGGAAAGGTCCATCTTTAGGGTACCTGCTTCAGCCAGGCTTTTTGGTACTTAGTGATGGGCCGGTGGCTCAACCTTGGGGACTTGCATGGGTTGACCCTGAACAACAGAGGGGCTCCAGGGCCACCTCTGCCAGGTAGGATAGCCTAGATGCAGAAATGCTCCTTGATTCTTAGAAATTGGACATCAAGGCCCTGACAGTTTTCTCACTGGGGACTCTCTCTCAGCCAGGCTAGAACCCAGCTTCCCACAGAAGCCCAAGAATGGGAGCTTCTTGAGTCAAGTCCCACAAGGAAGGCCTCCTGATAGACTCCACTGTAAGTCACCTCACATGCCTCCCACCACCTTCTTGTAGCCATGCCAACCAAAACATGTGGAAACAGCACTTGTGCAGAGTGTCATATACCACAAGGCATTTGGACACTGGTGTCCTCTCCAGCTGGGTTCCAACTCATTTCCGTCAACAAATGGACCTGAAGGCACACATAGCTCAGGCTGCATAACATAGAGACTTGGGTTGTGGTGTCCTGGGTGGACAAGGAGAGAGATACTAAGCCTGTTGCTCCTTCCTCTGCCCTCTACATCAGTCCAGTGTTTGAATCTCTTGGAATGTCTGTCATACATACCATGCAGGGCCAGCTCTGACACTCCATGGGATTGGCTGGGAGCAGCTGTAACTCAGCATCCTTGGGTGCATTATTCCTTTCCTGGGTCACTAAATCAGAGATCATGGCAAGGAAAACATGGAGGCTCCACTCTGAGTCCTCAGTGAAAACAGGTTCCCGGTGAGGCCTACCACTTCAGTCCACAAAATGTACCTCACTTGAACCCCCGACCTGGCACGGGGCTTCAATAACCCAGAGGCTGGCAGCCTGAAAACCACTGTTTAACAGGAGGGTTTGCTTTCTTCTAACGCCTCCCAACAGCGCCAGCCCTGTGCTGTACAGGATCGATCTTAATTATGGTCCATGTGGATTTTTTTTTCTTGTGGCTCTTTTCAGTGGAAAAAAAAAACATTAATGAGAAACTTTAAAGGCTTGTTAACAGTGTCCTCTCATCAATCAGAGGCGCTGTCAGGCTGGGCCCTGCTGTCAATTTGCACCTCATGGCCCAGCATCCACTTCCTACTTCCTCATCCACTCCGGGTCCCCAACCCCACCGCAGACCCTTGTTGGAGAGGCCCCGTGTGATGGAGGCCAGGCATTCTCTATCTGTCAGCAGCTGGAGCCATGGGGTCCTGGGATTCTGAGGCCCCCGGACGCCTGCCCTTGGTCACCTGGAGACGTGTCTGGACTTATAGATTCTTGCCTTGGCTTTTGATCAACATTTCCCCTTTGCGTTAGACAGACAGACAGACAGACAGACAGACAGACAGACAGATGTATAATAGGACTGGGAAGGAACCTTTTACAAAGTCTCACTTTTTTTGAAACTGTTCAAGTGATACTGCCAAGAACTTGATTCTTCAAAAACATTTTTTTCCCTTTTTTTTGGTTGCTGTTTTGGGACATCTTCCCATGTAGTTCTTCCTAGCCTGGAACTTTCTAGGTAGACCAGGTTGGCCTCCCATCCTGCATCTGCCTCACAAGTGGTGCACTTCTAATTTTGTAGGTAAGACTCAGGTCTTCCCATATAACCCAGGCCTCTAAGTCACCATCCTCCTGATTCCGCCTCTCCACCAGCTGCAACTCCATCCCGTGTAGCCTTCTGTGCTCTGCAAGGTCTGGACTCTGAAATGCAAACTTTTAGCAACAATGTTTGTGAAAAGGAAGAGCAGACAAAGATGGCCTGGGAAAGTCCAAAGAAATTTAGTTTCCTATCCAAGGACTTCTCCTCACCCTCTGGGACATATCTGTAAGACTCTGGTGAACAAGACACACAGGGTCCTGGACTTCTGCCAGAGTCTAAAAGCTTCTGCCAAAGAAAGAAGCTGCAAAAGGTTTAGCTTCCTGAATGGACTTCCAGAAAAATCTTCAGAGTGAAATAAACCCCTCCTTGGGTCCCACATTAAGCCAGTGTGCTTGTCACACAACAGAACCCTATCATACAATGCCTGAAAGCAAAGAAACACTGGGCTGTCTGGAACGCTCTCGAGTTTCACACAGATTCAGCAGGAATTCTCTGTCCACTCTGACAGTGTCGAAGTCTGAGCTGGGACCAAGACCCATAGAGTCAATTTGTTCTTGAGGACTAGATCCAGGGTCCCAGGAAAATCTGTGCAGTATTTTACCTAGTTGCCAATGATTGCAAGAAGCTGTTCTGGAGAAGGTTTGAAACCCTTCCATGGCTCCTGACAACACTGGGTGTAAGTTTTGTATAGGAAGGCTATCCTGATAATGCCTAGGTCTCAGTATGCCTGTATCAATGATAGGCACATTAGGCCCCTTTTAAAAAGGGGGACTTGGGGCAAGAGGGAAGTAATAATCTATAGAACCTATGCAAGAGAGAGGTCTACTGGAAGATATCAGGAAGTATGGATCTCCAGCACACGGCGGAGCCCCTGAGAACATCCCAGAGACTCTGGTAGGGAGTTAAACACCCAGTTACCTCCTAAGCAAGTCTTTCATCTCCCTTGAAATACCCACTGTCTGTACCTCTAGAACCTCAAAGAGTGTCCCCTTTATCCTATAATGCCTCTTACAGGAATGTGGCTTCCAGACCCAGGACTGACCTTTCTCCAGATTGGAGCTTCTCTATTTTGAGCAGAAAATAACGCAGACTCACACTCTTGTCTATTCATCCCTTGGTAAGGCCACAGGACATGGGTCAGTGGGTGGTGTGCGTGCCCTTTAATAGGGAAAAGACTGGGAGAGAAACACCCCCTTCCAAGTTTCTGCATCCTTCGTGACCAAATCTATTCTGCTGCCAGTGAGGTCTGAGCCTTTGGTCACCGAGGTTTATGGAGGTGGCAAGATGACAGGGAAGCCGCAGAAGTCTCGGTGCAGCAGCAGCCGACAGGCTGCACAGGCCTCTGTGCAAGCATTCAAAGCACGGAAGCTCAGGGCATGGAGGCTCCACAGGTGAGGGGACCGGGGGCCAAGGCCAAAGAACACAGCTTTCTTGTTTCAACATTTCTTTTTATTTGGAAAATATTTTTGTAATTCTTTATGCCTTTCCTCTTCCTCTCATTTTCACAAGTCGCGCTGCAACCCCGAGCCAGAGCGGCTCCAGGCGACCGTGCTGGCGTTTCATGTCAGCCTCTGCAGAGTTTATCCTTGGAGCAGTACACGGTCACTGCAGTGAGTCCTGCTGCTGTCAACGGCTACCTCGGGGCATCTATGAACCTGTTATGACAGCACCGAGGAAACCCTCGGAGAGGGGAGCAGACGCAGCTTTTGCATCGCTCCAAGGGCAGGCCCGAGCACGTCCGCTCATCATTCCAGGCTACCTGGAACTGCCAGGTTGCCCTTGTGGCTTTGATGGGGTTGGCGTCCCGGCTGCATGTGGCTGTCCCATGCTGGGGGTTTGGCCGTGGATGTCTGTACAGCCCCAGGCTCCTCTTAGAGCCTGGATCTATCTGGAAGTGCAGAGATCACAAGGAAAGCTCCCATTACATAGGCCACCCAGGCACAGGAGGCCTATGTACAAGGCACTGGCCTGACGGTCCACACGGCGGGGTGGAGGACCTGCTTAGAACCAGTTGACTTCGACCCTGATGCCCACCTTCCAAGTCCTCTGAAGGCAGAGTGGAGGCTGGGGTCTCCCCAGCACACTGCAGCCACAGTGCCCTCTGTTGGAACACACACATACACGGCTCTTTGAGAATTCTGCTCTCTTCAGGCAGAGGACAAAAACATCACACAGTGACTTCCTGGTGCTGGAGAGATACCAGTGTGGCATTACTCTGATACAATTACCCCAGCCCTTTCCGTGAGTCTTGCTGGCCATGTCAGGCAGAGATGGCCCTTCCAGGAAATGAGCAGAAAACACCCTGGTGAGGCCAGATGGGAGGGTGCCAGGGTGCATGCCCAGCCCTGACCTGAAAACTTATGAGTTATGGGGCTCTCACCACATAAACGAGGCCCACCTTGCTCTGTGATGATAGGTAATGACCAAATTCAGAAAGTGTGGTATTGGTGATGGCTCTCTACAAAAAAAAATACCAGTTAGTGCGGCTGGAAGCAAGATGAGGGCATGATAAACTGTTAGCCAGGGAGAAAGGCCTGAGGTTTGTTTACGTGGGGGTCAAGGTAGCATGCAGTACCAAGTGCACCAAAGAGGGTTCCGTAGAGGCCATGATTCCATGATGACATGAGTGGACCCTGCTGTCAGAGAGGCCACCAAAAAACCAAGCTCTCCGCTGCACAGTTGGTGGTTCGTTCCTCCAATCATATGCTGTTTTACCTAGCCATGCACCTGGCTGAGTCGCCTCTCCCTTTTTGGGAATAGCCGACTCTAAAGCTGGGAGGAGGATGTAATTGTGAAGCATCGTGTGGTGCCTCATGGCAGATCTGGAGACAGTCTCCAGTGCTGGTGGCAGCATGTGCTGAGTCACAGTATAACCTTCAACGCATGAGATCAACATGGGCTGCTGGGACCTTTACAGGCTCCTGGTCCTTGAGGCTCCCAGGAGGCACTGTGTCTCTTCCAGCCTTCAAAGACGAGGAAAGAAAGGAGAGCTGGAATTTGGGGGTGACCCGAATGCTGATATTCAGCATCCCAAACCAGTGTTTGGAAGATGGTAATATTTTATTTTCTGCTTAATTGTCTTGCATCCACCGTGGATACAAGACACTTTCCTGGCAGATGGGGGAGCAACGCTGAGACCCCCAACAAAGCACTAGCTTTCTAGCCCGTCTCCCCTCCAGCTAGCAAGGGTGGGAGATTAGGCTCTGAATGGGGGCTGCCATCTCCACAGGGTAAATGGCTTGAAGGATGACTTGGGGGCCCTACCAGGGTGGGGTCAGCTGTTCAGTGTGAATGGGCTGGGGTAGCCAGCTGTTGCCTGCAGGTGTCAGATGTGTCTCCCTTCATACAAAGGGGGCCCTACAGCTCATCAGGCCTTCCTCACTGACCTCCATTTTAATGGGCATTAAAACCAGAACAATAACCATGTCAGAGGAGGGAATGGATGACACACTCGAGGTGGGTCGTCTGAACTCATTCTGCTGTAAAATGTAGAAACAAGAAAGGGCAGCCACATCACGTCCCCCAGGACACTTGCAGCTCTTTTAATATAGTGGTGCCACCACACATCCGCTTCCGAACCGTGTTACATCTATGTGTCATTCAAACGGTTACTCAATTTCGGCCAGACAGCTTGGAGCTGGTCGACTGGAGGGATGACTTGAGCAAGGTCCTAGTCAGACCCAAGTCCTTGGAGGCTGGCTGTCCGGTCGGGATGCCCTCATGGGCCAGAAGCCACTCCTTCACAGCCTGCCCTCCTCCAGAGTAATTGCCGATGGTACCATCACTGCGAACCACCCTGTGGCAGGGGATGAGGATGGGGACCTGAAAAACAGGGGTGTCACTGTCAGTCTCGATCTGGGCTGAGGTTTCTGGGACAAGGTCTTACCCGTGACTGTCCAGCACCACCAGGTAGCTCTCCAGTTAGCAGGCTGCTGGCACAGTGGTGATGCCTGTTGCTTCAGTATCCCTACTTTGCACCCTACAGAGGCCTTGAGGGTATCCTCTGTCATCGCTAAGCTGTAGCTAGAATCTTCAAGGACAACAACAGGCCCAGTTCACCTAAGAGGTCAGCAAACCATGGCTGAGGGTCTGCTGCTGTCTACCTTCTGCTTTTTTTTTTTTTAAATAAAGTTTTGTTTGAACACAAGCATGCCTTTGGCTATATATGTGTTTGGTTTGTGATGGCACAAACTACTCCCTAGTTGCCCTTCACAGCAAAATCTGGCCAAGCTTGCTTCTGTTGTTGGGAGTTTTTCTTTCCCTTCCCTTCTGGAAACATGGCGTCTCACAAGCACCAGTGTCTATGCCTTCCCCTGGACACACTGCCATTGGCACCACACCCAGGGCTGGGTATGGTCAGTGGGTCATGCTATCTCAACAAGGCCTCCAGACTAGGAAGTCCTTTTTAGGGTTGCTGCAGCCTCCCAACTCAGATAGTTTGACATACCAAGGCTGCTCACCAATCCTTAATGGTGTGAGTAAAGCTAAGTATGGATGCTTTTCTACTGTGACATGATGGATTTACTCTAAAGGAGGCCCCTGCTTAGTGGAAACAAGCACATAAGGGGACGATGACAGTCAGTCGGTACCAAGGATGATGATGGCCAGGCACATGTATGCTTGGGCTGTGGTGTTGTCTATGTCTTCTGAACCACTCGCCTAGTCACCTGCTATGCAATATGTCACACCAATTAAAGAACAGGGGGAATAATTCCAGTGAGTTATCAAAATGGATGCTTCTTTCTATTGACTCTGACAAACTCCAAAACAGGGGTCTGTAATCTCATGCACCCATGGTAGCAACTGCCCCACCATTTCCCTGGCCCAGCACCATGCAAACCTGCAAGCATCTTCATTGGGGTCCAAAAGATCTGGATGCCAGATGCTCATGGAGCCCGGGCTCCAGGGCAATGCTCAGACCAAAGGGACTCTGATGCTCAACCTGCAGCCACAAGGCTGTGACCTTGTCCAGGCTTCATCCTTTGATGCCCAGTCCCTAGGATAAGGGGATGCCTGTTTCTGCAAAGGGAGTGTGCGTATTTTAGCAGTGGTCTACAGGGAGTGATAACTGCCTAGCTCACTAGGCAGGTGGCTGGGCTATATGGATTGAGGCTCCATGGTCCATCATCTACAGGTGTTGACAGCTACTGGGGCCCTTCTGCTTTGTGGATAGGGACACGTCTGGCCTCACCGGCTCCCATCCCCCAAGGGAGGAAGAGATGAGAACAGCCGGCTTGTCTGCAGATTTACCTGTACCCTAATTTCCTTCTAAGAAGGTTAATGCATGCCTAAGACAGGGTGGTCAGAGATGGCAGGGCTGGTGAGAAGACCTCATCCTGGAGGGAAACACTGGGAAGATGTCAGGGCTGTGCCATCTCCTCCAATCTGGTTTTCATCCTCATACTTTTAATCCTCACTGGTTCACAGCACGGGCAGAATAAGATGGACATCCCCCATGAAACCTCCAGAAACCCACGGTGCCTGCAGCCACATGGACTTCCCTCATTTCTCTTCCAGGGGAACAGTGTAAGAGTATGGCTGTACTCAGCCTGGCAGGAATGGCTGCACACCTGCCCTGGCAAGGGGCATGCTTATGTGCCTGCTGCAGAGAATGCTGTGGATTCAATGGAATTTTTTGCCCTGAGATCCTAATGGGTATTTCCTAAGACAGCTTTAACTAGAGGGCAAAGGAGGAATCACACAGCCACTGTGGTGCCAGCAGCCCACAGAGCTCACTGTGACTGGGGCCCAGGGAACATGGCTTGTGATGCACCTATAGTGGTCGCTGTGGGCTATGGCAAGTTTCCGTGAATACAACCTGAGGTCTGGGAACCTGCTACAGTGAGCTCTGGAGGCTCAGGGCTCATTCTGGAAGGTTCTGAGCTGCCCTGACACATGCAGGTGTTCTGCTGTGGTGAGACAGCCGCTCCTGCGGGCTCCAGTGGGAGGGCTGTACAGATGCTGCTGACTGCCATCTATATCCCGTCTTTCTTCTTTCTGCCTTTCCCTGTGGCTCAGAAACCTTTACCCCCAATGCACCCCTGCCTTTTCTATCGACCATGGCAAGTGAGTGGGGCACAGTGAGCAGCTTTTGGCCAGCTATGGTCTAGAGGAAGCTGTCTGGCACAGGTATCTGAGAAACTGAGCTCTGTACCTCAGAAGCAGTGCATCCCACTGTTGCTGCTTCCTTGCTGTTCAAAGCCTTCCTGTGGGCAGCCATGTGTGCCATGGTCACCACCATGTCTTCAGCCACATGGTTCGCCTGCTGAACCTAGGGTGCTCTTTGTTGGGGTGTAAGCACACATGATGCAGCAGATGGGGTCATTCCAGCCCTCAGCCCTGAGAAGGTGCTTCTCGTGCTTGATGTGAGGTTTCCCTATGTAGCCTCCTGCAGTCCTCCAATACCTCAGGTCAAGGGCACTGAACTTACATAAAGGTCACCAGGCTCTTAGGAGTCTGAAGCTGCCTGTCTTCCTGATGCCTCTTTTGTCCAGTGACTGACATGGCAATGGGACTCTGTGGACCTGTGGATCATTGCTGTTTTATAACAAAGCTTGGGAGTTGGGGACATGACTTTCAACCTCATAGACATTATCCTGCTTTGACTCCAAGTTTGGCTATCACCATGACATGTACACATGTGGTCTATGAGTAATTTTAAGGACAAATGCCATGAAGACCAGGAAGGAGAGAGCAGACTATTCAGATAGGAGCTGCATGGGATGAGAAGTGGAATTCCAGGTGTGTGTGAAGGACAGCATCTGACCCTGACCTTGAAAGGACCTACCTATAAAGGATTTTGAGAATGGAACATTACTATTTCTTAAAAAAACAAAAACAAAACAAAAAACCAAATGAATACAATAGTGATATAGAGTTAGAAGACTGTGAGATGATACCAACCCTTGGCTTTGGTTGGCACAGGTGTGCCAATCAACCTGGTCTCGCCACTATCTAGATATACATCCCACCATTCCACTTGATAGGTCATCCAACTTGACTCTTTTCTTCCCTCTTAATGGAATATGGGATTCTAAAAGTGAGTAGCATGCACACCTCTCCTTGCTTCCTTCTGTGGGTTACTGCTGTGTTGAGGATGTTGGCTCAGAGTGCATTGTGGACCAGTGACTTGCTCACACACTCACCTTTAGAAATGGGCCCTGCTTCGTGTCGGGTTAGCAGTAGGTATGCAGCCATAAGATTTATTGGGGCCCCATGACCATATCTGAAGGACCTGTATCGTTGCTGCCCTCTTCTTGAGAGCCCCTGATACATGCAATACGATTGCTATCGATACACAAGGAGCCCATGGTATTACAGCTTCATTGAAATCTTCATGCTGTGAAATCTAATTTGTCCAATACCCGGATCCGTCACTCACACTAGCCCTTTCTCAACTGCTATAAAACTTCCAAACCCATAGATTTGTCTCCAACAAAAATAACATGAAGGAGCCTTGCAATCAATAATGGAATCCCTCTGATTCTGGTACTGGCTGAGTATTTTTTTTCCAACTTTGCCTTTGTTCTTCTGGGCAGAGCCCACAAGGGAGAAAGCTTGTTTTCACTCGCAGCCTCATCAATACCTAAATCCTGGTGAACAAGTGACACCGAGAAGTTGTAATCAATAGCTCCCGGTGCGGTTTTTTCTTCTGGTCAAATGGTTCAGCTCCGCTGACAACCCTGACACTCAGAACATGATGCTAAATCTTTATCAACAGCCATCTGGGTGAATGGCAGAACAGGACTCAGGGGTCAACGGTGCTCATGGCAATCTGCGAATAAACTAACTCCTTAGGAATGTGTTTGTTTAGAAAAAGGTGGGAAACTCCCCGAGCTTGTATTGATCGCCTCTGAACTACATTTAGCAAATTGTGTCTGAGGATGTGGCAGAAGGGGGTTCTCTGAGGGTGTGTGGGGATGGTGGTGAGGAGTCTCTGGCACTGGGCATCCCTGATGCAGGGTGGTATGGTGCCTTCCAGAGACTGTCCTGTCTCCTGACAAGGCCAATGAGTCCCATCTGAGAAAAACTTGCAAGAAGTTGAGTTCCAGGATGGAGAAGACACCCATCCTACAAAACTCATCTTCTGTTCTTGAAGGGGATAACCTAGCAATGGGCAGCTGTGACACCAGATAGCATGAGGCCATGGTTACTGTAAGCCTCCAAAGGAATGATGCGGGACAGTTGCCAGCAATGGGCATTCCACAACCTCTCACTCACAGCACAAGTGCAGTTACTTAGGAGAAACACGAGCACTATGTTTTCCATGAACTTATTCCAACTTGGCAAGCCCGGGGTAGAGGGAACACACACAGCCACCCCCATCTTGGCCCTGTTGTCAGTAGGGACACTAAGATGGGCACCAGGCAGGCAGAGCTCACCACTCTCCAGGCCTTTTCTCCAAGTCTCAGCATCTCCTCCTCATACCAGTTTCTGGTAGTGTGAGATGGAAACTCATCACAATAGTGCATGTTGGATGGCTACCAGCATGCACACTGGGCAGCAGGGCTTGTTCTTACAGCAGAGGTGTTAGCTGCACTCCGAGCAGAAGTTGTCATGTTGGTACCCACTGATGGGGCCATCTTTAACTTCATGTGAGTACACACGAGAAACTTTGCAAAACAGAACAACGTGGTTCCCAACTTAAGTGTGGATAAATACCAAGCCATGTGTCTTGTTGCAGGTGTGGGCTGGGGGGATATATGTCCACACCTCTCCCTTAGCTTTGGGAGGGGTTCAGATGGGGGTGAGGAGGGGATGGTGCAGAAGGACCTACTCCACTCAGAGGTCAGAGTGGTTAATGTGTGTTTAAAACAGTAGCCACTGGGATGCAACAGAAAAAGGTAGAAAATATCTTGCCTTTCTCTGCTCTTCTGAGGCATTGCACAGAGCCGAGAACACATGTATTGGAGCCGTCTCTTTGTCTTCTGCCAAATCTAACGCCTCGTGGTCCTGGTATGCTGACGCATGGTTTTAGTCCCAGCGCTCAGGGAGCAGAGACAGATATCTCTGTGAGTTCTAGTCTGGTCTACAGAGAAGAGTTCCAGGGCAGGTCCATGGCTATAACATGCCCCTTCCCCCAAAAGAGATGCAGACTGTTCATTCTTCAGTGCCCCTTTTAGGTATGTTTCTGATTAAGTGGCCTTTTTTCTATCATGTTAGGATTGGCATAACTGTATCAACATGACTCCACACATATACTGCCACAAGGGAGGCTGCTGGGGACATTCAGGGACCCCAGAGGCATTGTGGATTCTCCCTGATGTGTGATGACATGACTTCTCACCTGTACAAGGCTCACAGGCATGTAGGGCCTTGGTCTCACCCTTGGCTGTGCTGGCCCTTGGCCGAGCCAAAATCCCCATTGCATTTGTGGAACCAAAGGGTCTGCCTAAAAGCATGGTCTTCTTGTGGGCTGGGAACCCGGTGCTCAATAAACTCTGACAGTGTGGTAGGAAGAAACATAAATTAACGCTGATGAGCTCTGGGGGAAGAGCCTTTCCCTGGGAGCTAACACCCAAGGACAGTAGACATCTATGGTGCAAGGTGTCATCATCTAGGGCCATCATACCCCAGAGATCCAGGGAGATGGGTTGTACTATTTCACCAAAACCTTCGCAGAAGGTAGGTGCCACACGGCTCTTGTCCTCTGGATGTACAGTTGTATTTCCAGTGTATGGAAGAGTGTGCTCCTACACAACAGGCACCCAGCGTGGGGACTCTCCAGTGGGGAGTCAATAAATAGGCTGCCCTCTTGTCTGCTTGCCACTCAGCAGGCTTCTTCCACTCTGGTAGGGGTTACCATGACAAAGAGCTCATGTGGCTGGAACACAAAGAGGTCCCTGTCACAGCAGTTGCCAACCCTAAGCCCTGATCCCAGCCACATAGTTGGCCTCTGAAATACATTTACTCAAATGACACTTGGCTCCCCGGGTGGTTTGAAGCCCTGCAATGCAGGTATCCGGCCTGCTGCCCATCTGCAGAACTTACCGGATTGCTTCTCATTGCTCCTCCTACTGCGCGAGCTGCTTTGGGGTTGCCTGCCAGGGCTGCTAATTGCTGGTAAGAAACCATTTCTCCGAATTTCACAACCTTCAGCAGCTTCCATAACACCTGTCTGGTGAATGAATCTGAAAGAAAGAAAACAGAATGACGTGATTTGGACAAACGGCTCCAGCAGCTCGGATATAAATAGCTGCCAGTCCCCTAGCAGGAAATGCAATGGCACAAACAGAACTGTTATACTCAATTAAAACACAGGTTTCCACACAGAGCTCTGTCACCGCGGCACAGGCAAGGAGAGATGAGAGTGAGGCAGGCACAAAGCAGGCGGGCCTCGGAAGGCTTCCCGCATCTTTAATTTCCTTCCAGCTTCCTCAGGTTCCGTGTGGGGCTGTGTGTGATGCTCTTTCTGTGAACAGGCAGGCGAGCATTTTGCACACAGTTCAATTAGCAGGCACGGGGAGTCCCTGCCAGCCCACCTATGAGGAAGCTTTTTGGACTGCTGGTTAATTTCCAACTCTGTTTGAGATGGAGGAGGAGGAGGACGGATCTAGGGACCGGATAGGACCCTTCTGTAACTGTCCACACTCAGCAGTGAGGAGGACTATCCCCTGAGCCATTGTGAATGCCAGATGCCTCCACCAGTATGCCTAGGTTGTAGGGTGACCCTGGCTGCAGGCAGCAGCCCTGTTTTCTCTGACTAGCTATATCAAGTGGCATGCATTTTGTGTCTTGCAGCAGAAATGACTCGGCAAGGCATGGTCATCTCCTTCCCCTTGATACCCCTGGGTTTGGGAATCATTCCCTGCCTGTGTCTTGAGTAGGGCATAAGCCCAGAATACAAGGAGGAATCTTGTACGAATGGATTCCTATTGTCTTCCAGAGGAGACATACTGGCTGGGGAACAGGGAGGCCAAGCTACATCCTCCATCCCTGGGGCTTCAGCACTTGGGGTAGGAGTTTCTGAAGGGAACACAGACGGGAGGGTTCCATGGGCAGGAATGACCCTGGGAGTGTGTACCCTCAACAGAGCTTGGCATGCTTGGTGCCAAGCTGGCAGAGTGTGCGTTAGTCCTTAAAGGAAACACACCCTTACATGCGTGTTAAATAATAAAAATCACTTCTTAACTGAAGGGAATGATAATCACTTCACTGGAAAAAAAAACCAAAACCCTGTTTAGTCTTTATTATAACATTAAGCAAATTAAACATCAGCATAATCCAGGTGATACTAGAAAAGGGTCATCGAAGAAATTAACTTTGTTGTTCATTAATTTACATGGATTAGCAGAGGGCACAGACACAGCAAATGTGCTCTAGTTTTTTTATGATATAATTTCAAACTGTACAGCATTTGTGGCAGGAGGGTGACTTTGGGGTTAATCAGACTGATTTGTCCTTTTAATTGCTTTCTATTCAAAGAAAATTCATTAGATAATGTTCTCTTCAAAATTCATGAATCAATTTAACTGAAGAAACCGCATTACCGGCTCTGGGTTCATTAACAGGCGAGGTTTGAGTGGCTGGGTGCTGGGAGGGGTTCCTTAGGCAAACAAGCTCTGTTTACTGTCTTGCCCTCTGAAAGGGGCTTGAAATCACCTTGCTAATCATACTTATTGTTACTGTTGTCTGAGAAAAGGGAAGGAAGTGGGCAGAAGAGGAGAAGGGAGGCAGAGGGCTCCCTGGGAGCTGCCTGGGGAGGGGGCAGTGGCAGCCTCACACTGCAAGAGGCAGAAGCAGCACGGGCATCCTCAGAGGGTGTAGACCTGGTGGTCTACTGCCCATGCTGCAGCTTACGGAGAGGATTGTGGCTGGTGTTTTCCAGAACAAACTAATGCTTTAATAAACCTGATGGGATTGAACCAAGGGATAGTCTAACTGGATTCAGTGTAACTGTGAGAAACAGTCACACCAACATGCCATAGGGACACTGACCAAGGACTGTCAGGTCACCAAGCATCCTTGCCTCACGTGCGTAAGTGTCTGGAGAGTTTATGTCTTCAGGTATTAGTATAGATTATCAAACATGTTTGTTTTTTTTAAATAATTGTTTTTATTTTATATGTATGAGTGTTTACCTGCTTAGATGTATATGCACCACATGCTCATGGAAGCCCCCAAAGGGTGTTAGATCCCCTGGAACTGAAGTTGCAGACTGTTTTGAGTTGCCATGTGGGTGCTGAGAATTGAACCCGGGTCCCCTGAAGAGCAGCCAGTGCTTTTAACTACTGGCCCACCTAGACAGCTTCACATGTAGCTTTGCTGTCAGCTTCTCTCTCTCTCTCTCTCTCTCTCTCTCTCTCTCTCTCTCTCTCTCTCTCTCACACACACACACACACACACACACACACACACACACACACACGCACCAACAAAGGTTTCTGTTTTTACCATCTAGCCCAGACTGGCCTTGAACTCCTGACCCTTATGTTTCTACCTTCAAGATATAGAATTTACAGACACGCACATCATGTCCCATTTCATATGGTACTGGGGATTGAACCAGGGTACTGTGCATCTTAGCCAGGCACTCTCACTCTACCAATGTAGTTGCATTCTGAGGACTGGTAACCAGTTTCTCTCTAACCAGCCCACAGCCCACACTAGGCAATAAAACACTGGGTCAGTGTTTCTCAATCTTCTTAATACTTAGACCCTTTGCCACAGTTCCTTGTATTATAGTGATTCCCGCAAACCATAAATAATTTTCATTGATAGTTCATAAATGTAATTTGCCATTGTTATGAATTTTACTGTAAATATCTGATATGCAGGATATATGATATGTAAAATGATCCTGTGAAAGGGTGATTTGAGCTCCAAAGGGGTTGCAACCTATAGGTTGATAACAATGGCGCTAGGCAGTGTGGCTCTAAGGAAGCAGTGTTTTATAGCCAAGCACATCATTTTCAAATGTATCTGAGCATCCTCCTTCCACTAATTAGTGGAAGCCACTCTCAGAGACAATGCCTTTAGAGCAGGCCTGAGCACAGTCACATTTACTCTGCACTTAAGTGCAAGGAGGGGCTGGCGTTTCTACATTAAGGATCATTTTTCAATCATAAGCAAATAGGACTATTGAGTTCAATGTTGATATAGAAAACACAATTTCTGAAGGTTGATGTGGCTACAGAAATGCTTGGTGGCTGGCCAAGTGATGTTGTATAGCCAAAGGGACCCACTGAAATCCATCCTTCCCCCATGTGGCTCTCCACAGGGAGCAAGCCAGCGACTCCAATGCTTTGGGAAATGGTCTCTGCATGCTACAGTGTGGTGTCCTCCAAGCTTGCCCCTCTGTCATGTCCCTTTCAAATCCTTCCTTTCCCCAGCCTGCTCCACTGCCCCAGGGCCTTGTCATGTTGATGCGGCTGGGGTTATGACTCTGCTGGAGGCTCCCCTATACCTCAGACTCCTTCTCTGAAGGACATGGCTCTGGTGGCTTGTAATGCAATGAAGCCACCTAAGTAAAAAATGAGTTATTTATCAAACACTACCTGGTCTTGAGGTCCTCAGACGTGGGAAGGATGCTGCTTCCCAGACTGGTGCTGTGCTGAAGGCACAGGCTTTAGATGCATGCTAAGGGAGTAGGAAGTACGGTCTTAAAAGGAAAAGTCATCTCAACTCCTGGACTTAGACACATGAAGCTCAGCTACTTTTTATAAGGGAGACCCCACACTGGGGATGCAGTGGGAAGAAGCAGCAGTCTGGCTCCACTCATCTTACTTCTTAAGCCCACTATTTCCAGGGCTTCCACCAATCATCCCAGGTACTGCCTGGATAGCCCTTGTCTCTACCACATGCTACTTGAGTATGGAACAGTCACAGAGCTGGCCTTCAAGACTTATCTTAGACCCTACCCCAGAGTGCTTTGCTCTGGGGTCTGGCTTGCATGTCCAAGGGCATGGGTAGGGTCTTTTCTCTCAGTCACACAGCTCTGATGCCCATGGGAGATGCCATCTTTCAGAACTGAGCCTTGAGTTCATCCAGGACCATGCTTTAAGGAGGGGACACTCAGGCAGAGGCACATGGTCCTGCCCAGAGACTGTTCCCTTGGCAGCAATGAGTAGCTCATAGAGAACTTCACTGAAGTTGACACAGGCCACAGCCATTTGAACTCATGAGACCCAATCTTCAGGAGCCCCTAGAATGACTTTTTGAGGAATGAAGCTAAGACATGGAAACAAAAAGAGGTGAGATCTGGCTCCAGATCAGACAGTGGTGGCACATCACACCCAGTTCCTCCTATCGGACACCTTTCTGGAACTTGGCAGAATATAGACAGTAGCTCTGTGAGGGCTGTGATGTCACCAGAAGCAGGCAGATGGAGGAAATACCACCAAGATGATGAGCAATTACAGCTTTTCCTTCATACCAGGCTAGGTTTGCTCCCTTAACTAACAGAAGAGCAGGGGGATCTCCCAGGACCCTGTCCTTCCACTGTTCCCCCAAATACTATGCTGGGGGGACAGCACAGGGATGGATATCAAACACTGGTGTTTGGGGTGTGGTGGCCCCGGGAACTTGCATCCTAAGGGATAGCTGACACTCTCTGGTGACCTTAGGTGTGCGGGTAGGTAAAAGCCCTTGCTTTCTCCTTCT
>LR749674.1:1388777-1406277 GCA_902729485.2 Mus minutoides | reverse complement strand
GAGCAGTTGAGTGCTTACCCAATGTGGGTTCAGTCCCTAGTACTGGCCTCTGAGGATCCTCCAAAGTAAATCCAAACCAAAGCCAAAATTAAGTGAAAAACATCCACACAAGCTTAAGTGGAGCTACAAACCAGAACAGCCCCACAATTAAAGAGGTTGGGTTTGTAATGTCAAACCTCCTGAGGATGCAATCTCTAGGGCTGAAATGAGCTCACCTTCCCTACGATTTCCTCCTGAGGAAATGGGAAAAAATTTTCCATTGAGACCACGGTCTCAACAGCAGAACCAGAGAATGAAAGACACCAATCAGAAACATAGGTTCCTGAGTCTTGGTTGTGGTGGGGTTAATACAGATGTCTGGCTTAAAACTGAGCCCCCAAGGCTTAGGGAGCATCTCAGAAAAGGCACAAGGAGTGTAAGAGCTGCAAGATGAGTCAGAGTGCGATGGGGTGCTGCTGTGGGGATATATCACGTCATTACACTCATGAGCTCACAGCAGCCTGAACAAGATCAAATCAGACCAAATCTCAGAAAAAATGGGGTAGATACTTTCCAGGCTCTACCCTTTATTGAGGAGCTACTGTCAATGAATATAGGTGGCAGAGGCAGAATCATTCTCTTAAGGATGTGGCCACCAGTTGAATTTCCATGCTTCTGTGGATGGCCCTACACCCAAGCACATAAGGGCATGAAAGCACTAGATGCTAACTGCATCTAGTGGGTTATAGAAAAGGACCTAGGGTTGGAGGGGAATAGTACACTGAAGTTAACACGGAGACATGGGGGAAGATATAATCATATTTCATTTTGTATGTGTAAGAATTTCTCAAAAATAAAGAAAAATTTAAAAGTACTGGTTATTAACTGAACAATTTCTCTTAAGAACATGGGTACAAAAACCCTCAATAAAGTATTGGAAAGTGAAATATAGCACCCTACAGATAGGACAAGACATCAGGATTAGGCATGGCTTTCCCAGGAAAGCAAGTCTGATTTACCCTCTAAAAATGAATCCATTCATGGAGCTGTGTAAATGGACCAGTGCTGGGATGAAGACAGGTGCTCAGATCAAAGAATGAGAACTAACACATGCAGCCATTGATTGACAGAGAGGCAAAGGCTCAGTGGACAAGAACAGTCTCCAACAATGGACTCTGAACGTCCATTAGATGCTCACATGGTCCATCTGTCCCTACATCATCTATAGCTTTGGATCTATCCTGTCTCTGCATCCTTCTGTCTGCTCACAAACCAGACTTTTTAGGAAAATAAACTCAAGATGGCCACCAACCCATCTCCAGAGAATACAATTGAAGAAGTTTCAGAAGATAACAGAGGAGGAGATACAGGTGACCATGGGCTTTGAAGAGCTTTACGTTCATGATCCATGAAAGAAAACATTAGATAAGCTGCACTTTATTAGCCTGAAGACTGTTCACACTGTAAAAGCACACTAGATTTCAAAAAACCAAAACCACAGGCTGAGGGAAAATAATACATCCGACAAAGGCTGCACGAAACATGCAAAGACGTCCTAAGATTGAGCAGTAAGAGGAAAACAGCCCAACTATAAAAGGGGCAAGTCTGAGTAAACACTTTCAAAGCATATGTATGAATGATGAATAAGAAAATGGAAAGATATCCAGAGCTTGTCACTGGAGCTTCACGGTAAATGAGGACATGTGACTGTGTGCTCGTGAGACTGGTACAACCCTCCTTCCCCAGTCTGTGTGCTGGATAAGGAGCAAGAGGAGTGTTCCCACATTGTAGTGGGAATACATATGTATGGATGTTTTGGAAGATAGTTGGTGGTTTCCTTTCTTTTCTCATTTCATTTTATTTCTTTCATTTAATTCTAACTTAAAAAATTTTTTAAAATTTATTTTATTTTACTTTCTTGAGAAAGGATCTCGCTATGTAGGCCACTGGCCTTAAACTCCCAGCCTGTCTGCCTCAGCCTCCAGAGTGCTAGGATTACAGGTGTGCACACCACATTTGGCTAGGTTGATGATTTTAAAAACAGAGTTAAACAGAACATTACCATGTGGTCTGGCAACCGCACTCCTATTCATTCCATTTGATTTGAAAACTAATGTCCTCATACAAACTTTCCTGACAACATTTCTAGTGGCCGGTTCATAACGCCACAACTGTAAGCAATCAAAGTGCCTCTTAACACACATACACACAAAGTAGTGTTACACATGAATTGTGCAAGCCATTCAATGAGCTAGTGAGCTGCAAAGAGGTATGTACAGAGGGACCTTCAACGTAGAACTTAGAGCAGAAGAAGACAGCATAAGACTGTACACCTACTGTGTGGTCCTGACCACAGGATAATGAAGAAAAGCTCAAGCTACACAGACAGAAAACTGAGCTGTTGAGTCAGGGCACAGCAAACAGAGGAAGAAGAGAAGGTGAACAGGCAGGGTATAGAGGAAAAGCCAGGATGGGGATTTTAGGTAAGCTTTCATTGCTGTGAAGAGACATATGACGAAGGTAACTCTTACAAAGGACAGCATTTAATTGGGGCTGGCTTACAGTTTCAGAGGTTCAGTCCATTATCATCATGGAGGGAAGCATGGCAGCATCCAGGCAGGCATGGTGATCTAGAAGGAACTGAGTATTCTACATCTTGATCCAAACGTAGCCAAAAGGAGACCGATTCTTCTGCACCGGGTGAAGCTTAAGCACTGGGAGTCCTCCAAGCCTGCCTACACACTAACTCACTTCCTCCAACAAGGCCACACCTCCTAATAGTAGCACTTCCATGGGCCAAGCATATTCAAACCATGACAGGGACATTAGTATATATGATACTATTGCAGTGAAAATGATAGCCCATGAATATCAGATACTATAGAGACTTAACACTGTGACCCCCAAGGCATGTGTTTAAGTTAGAGAGGACACAGCAGTGAGGTGGCTGGGGTCCTGCATAAGGGTTGCCTGTGAAAGAGGTATCTGTCTAGTCATGTTGCAGCATGAAGCATCCTTACTGTACTATGCAGGGTGTGCCTAGGGACAGAGAACTGAATTCCTTAGATGTAACTCTGGAAATGAATAGAGCCTGTAAGTCCCCATAGACCAAGAATTTCAAAACAATGGCAGCATACCGGGCTCATGGAACTGATTCTCAGATCTCCCAGATTTCAGTTCACTACAAATTGATCTAAAGATTTCCCACCATTCCAACAAAAACCCCAAAAGTCTTTATTATAGATTCCGAGTTGTAAATTCTAAAATTTATACAGAAAGGAAAAGGGTCTGAAAACACCCAAATATTTCACAAAGACAATAAAAGTTGAAGATATCAAGATACTGACAAGTTCCAAGATGTACTAAACTCTTGCAGAAACTGTAATATTAACCTTTGACTCTTGGCTCAAGTGCATTTAGAATCACTTAGGAGCTACAACTCTGCATGAGCCTATGAAAGTGCTTCCAGGGAGTTTAGCTGAGGAGAGACCCACCTGAATGTGAGAGGTACCATCCGTTGGTTAGTGGCTCAGAATGAACAAGAAGGAAATTGAAGGCCCCACTGAGTACCATCCCTCTCTGCTTCCCACCTGCTGATGCGATGTGACAACTGTGGAAGGAGGTACAGAGGCCTCTACAGCATCCCTGTCATGAGTTGTACCCTCAATCTGTGAGTCAGAGTAAACCTTTCCTACTGCAACTTGTTTCTGATACAACATTGAAAAAAAAAACCCCACAATATTCCTTTGCCAAGCAAACCTATGTGGTTCTTGGGTCTTTGGAATGAGGTTGTAGGAGAATGTGGGGGAAATTTGGAATTTTGGGTTGGAAAAGCCTGAAGATGCTGCAGGTAGAACTTAATGGGCCTAGGCATTGGGGAGGCTAGCATGTCAAGGGAAAGGAGACAGTGGAGGCCTGGCTCACGAAGGTGCAGAAGGAGCTCAACTGAGAACTGATCAGAGAGCATTTGTGATACATACACTCCAGCAACGTACCTGGATGCACTCTGTTCCTGTCCTGAAAACCGGAGTGAGACTGAATTAAAAAGTAATTAAGTTGTTTGGTGAAGAACGTCCCCAGACAGCATAATAGCTAGCTATATAGCACGGTTACTGCTCGCGGCTCTTAGTCAGATTTACAGTTAGAGAAAGAAGAAAACTGTGCCCGTTTGGTAAAGAAAGAGGCATGAATGAGGGTGAAGCTGTGGACAAGGCAGGGGCACTGTCAACTGCTAGAGATCATTACGAAGAATGAAACTTCATATTCTGGGATAGAGTGATAAAGGTTTTCTGAGGGTTAGACTACCTACAGAAAGCATAACCTTGTAACGGTACAGATTCATAGGAAGGAAGAGATTCTGTCCCCCAGGAAAAGGGCAGCCCAAGGAAGTGTTTTCCCAGGCCTGGCCTCAAAGGCCAAATGACTATGGGGATTCTTTTTTTTTTTATTTTTTTTGGTTTTTCGAGACAGGGTTTCTCTGTGTAGCCCTGGCTGTCCTGGAACTCACTTTGTAGACCAGGCTGGCCTCGAACTCAGAAATCCACCTGCCTCTGCCTCCCAAGTGCTGGGATTAAAGGCGTGTGCCACCACCGCCCGGCTGACTATGGGGATTCTTACAGTCAGATGGAATGCATTTTGCACTATGAGATTCCATTGTCCTGTGGTACTCAAGGTGGACTGTTTGTATTTTAAGGTGGTGTGTTTGGGCTTTCCTCTGGTCTCTGTGGGTAGTCTGTGCATGTGCACGCACACACACACATACAGGCAAACATTCATATATGTAAAATAAAATCAAATTAATTTTTAAAAAGATAATTTTGGTAGTGATACTTGTTTACTGAGTAAAGTGTTTTCCTTGTAAGCATGAGGACATAAAGACAGCTGAGTATTCTGGAATCCTTGTAACCTCATGTGTTGGGGAGGTAGAGATAGGTGGATCCCTAGGGTTACATGGCCAGATGGTTGGACTCTCAGGACAGCAAGATGCCCTGTCTCAATAAAAAAAGGTGACAGACAGCACTACCTGAGGAATGACAACTAAGGTTGTCCTCTGGCCTGTGTGCTTCCCACTGTCTTGATACACAGACACAGACACACAGACACAGACACACACACAGACACACACACACACACACACACACACACACACACACGAGTACTGTACAAACATGCACACATGCATGTACAGATACAAACCAAATAGATGAATCAAGGTACATTCACATCATGAAGTACCACTCTACTTAACAGTTAAAATGTATGCTGTAGACATGTGCGAAGCTTGGACCAATCTCAAAGACAGTAAGCTGAGCCAAAGGAGGTAAGCTGTAAAGGTTAAAACACTGTCTGATTCCAGGGTTGTGAGTCTGTAAAGGCACAAAGCCCTCAGTGCTAAAGAACAGAAGAGTACTAGCCAAGAGTAAAGGATGATTTCCCTCTGAATGTGATGACAGTGGTGGCCACAGAACCTGGCATGCATTAAAAGCTATACAACTACCTACCTCAAAAGCCAACATTGACATGTTAATAATAATAATAATAAAAAACACCAAAAAGATAACACTTCAGGATAAGATAAGGGGAACCCATTTCTCAGTTGCCTTTCCTCCAGTCAAAAGGAGCTTTATCAATCAAAAGTTCACCAGGGAATGAATGGTCCTTTCCATTCAAAATGGAATCTTGGTCACATTTTCTGCATAATCTTTACCTCTGTAAGCTTCACCTTCAATGACCACCAATGACACTATCATGAGTTGTCTCTCAGATACAGCTCACTGAATGCAAAGTGTAGGCCTCATGGGTGTCAGTTGAAATGTCAGCACTGGGAACCAGAACAGGATCTGACTGGAAGGGTGAGAGGGTGGGTGGGAAGCAGAGGACAGTCAGGGAATAGCAGTCTTCTGAAAGAGCAGTTCTGGTCCGCTGACATCCTAGCCTATCTTCTAGCCTGGCTAGGAGGAAGCTTGATCAGCCTTTGGCATGTACCAAAGGATGTATGTGTCTGAGGATGCACATGATTAAGGATGTACAGGTCCCATCAGGACCTGCTGCTGCTTCAGATCCCAACAGCTGACACCCACCAAGATCATTCACCAACTCTACAGAGACCTACTCCTTGGCTAACTGCTGTCTCCTATCACCTCTGGCAAAATGGGTTGAACAAAGTATACATTATGTAAAGGTCGTTTCAAGTGGCAGTGTCTTATGGTGAGGTATGGCCCATGGTTACTTCAGGTCATTCCATCCACATTTTCATCCACCCCTCTCACCAGGCATTCTTCACCTTGGCACTGGGAGAGGACAGATCCTCTGGTCCTTTCCCAATCATGCTATCCACAGCGGGTCCCTCTCTGGCCTTGGCCTATGCTCTTGTGTATGCCACTGTGGGGACAGGAAGCCTTCACTTGTAACTGTTCTAGGCTGGATGCAACTGGCAAGAGGCACTCTCAAGTTTGGAAGGAGTGGACCCAAAGTGTCTGATGTGTGGCTGATCTCAGAAGACAGCACCTTCTCTGGAACTGGAGGCTGAGCTTAGAACTCCACACTCACCTTCTGCAGCTGAACATGTTAGGCTAATGGGAAGATACAGTGTAAAATGATAGAATTCCCTTGGAGGACTCTGACTAAAACTGGGGCTGAGTTGGGGGAGATCTGTGAGACAACACTGACCCTGTCCTGATGACAGTTATTTGCAGTATTTCACCTTGGGGACAGGGTTCTCAGCTGGCTGGATTTGGGGTACAGGTCAGCCAGTACAGAGAGGGAACATAGAATGACAGGAGCCACAGTTGCACACATCTCCACATGGCTTCAGGTGTGAGGCAGTGAGAGGGACTTCTAGTGGGACTTCAAAGAATAAACTAGGATTTCAAGGGCTAAGGGTTTTTTTGATACTTAAGAAAAGCAGCTCTCCCTGTGGTGAGGGGACCCCAGGAGGTGGGTGGGCTGCGAGGTCCAAATTGTCTTTAAAGCCATCCTTGCCCAATGTCTAGGGCCATCTGGATGCCTAACCCCCCCACCCCCACCCCCAACTAAGAAGCAAGAGCCAGTCTGAGGAACTGGCTGTCTTCTGTCATCAAGTCAGACAATAAAGGTGCTATGAAGAGATCTGGAAAGATGGAGAGTGACATAGCCTTTCTTAGAAAGCATTCGCCACAGAGGGCAGCTTCATCGAAATCTATCGGGGAGTAAATTTAGTGTTATTTTAAAATATATTAAATGATTATTGGGTTTGATTTTCAATATGATAAATGTACATATATTTTTTTAAAATCTCATTTTTTAAAAGCCCCCCCCCCCCACCATGCCTGGCTCCTAAACAATTTTAAAGAGGCAGTGAGTGGGTTTTAGAAGCACCCATGGCCTCCAGGGTTAAGTTGGGTCCATCAGTGTAGGCTAGAGCTATGCAGGGCTTAGCACTCATGAATGGAAATGCTCTCTGGCCTGTTCTGTCTAGTCCTGGTGCCCCAGACATAATCTCTGAGCTCATCTCACAGACAGATTACAACAGCCCTTAGAATCCAACCTTCTGCCTCAAGGAAGAGCCAGGAGCCAGCAGGGGTTTCACCTGCAAGTAGCATTCCCAGGAGCTAAGATGGGGCAGCTTGAAGCTCTGCCTGGGCGGATGTGCATTTACCTCCCAGCCTCCCGAACATACTTAACAAAAGAATTATGCTTAAGACTTTAAGCACAAACTTCAGGAAGCCTACAGAGAAATGATTAAGCTGTGACTGTCCGGGTGTGAATGTGAATAATTACACGTTAACACCCTCTACCACTCAAATAATTGCCATTCAGCTCAACAGACGAAGGACTGACTTCTGCACGGGGGTTAATGGCGTCAGAACAATAGCAGACATACGGAGAAATACACTGTGTAACACAGTCTGAGAGGGCAGGAGGACAAGGGGAAGAGCTGTGTTAGAGAAGGCTGACTTGGGGTCAGTACTGTACTACCGAGGTTAATCATAAAATGAAGGAAGATCAAACCAAATCTAAGGTTTCTTGCTGTCATGCCATTTGCTGTCCTGACCCCACAGAAACCTAACTAGAGGGTCTCCTTGGGAGCACATGGCTTCTTTCCCTTCCTCAGAATTCCACAGGCTCTGCAGATGGAGGTTGCTTTGAGCTCTAAACTGGTCGCTCTGAAGGAGACACTATCTTGCCTTGCATGCTTACTGGTCCATACACAGAGGCCATGTCCCTGTTATACCACAGAACATTCCGTAGAACATCTGATTCAGCTATCAACATTTCCCACCTTCAAGGCTCCTAGCTTTCCCATAGTCAGTGACAGACAGAAAGGCTACCACCAAATTACCCCTTCCTTTTGGGGGTTTCAATGTGCTCTGAGGATGAGCACTGGGTAGCTAGGGTCAGAGCCATATATTTCACAATAAATACTTAGAGGTTCCCAGACACACCAGTGACACTGAGCAAGGTTGAGGCAGAAGGACCTTGAATTTGACATCAGTCTAGGCTAGACTAAAATCCTATTTCAAAAACCAAAAAGCAAATATAACATTAAAATAAACCAAACCAAACCATGTCCATGGTCCCCCCCAAGCTATATGCAGCCCCTCCCTGTCTGTCGCGTGCATTCTATATGCAACCTCTAGAAGTTTCTCTGAATGTTATTCCTGCTTCCCTGGAGGAGTGGGGGTGGAAGGGTGGGTGGAGTGGGTGGGATGGGGTGGGAAGAAATTGCCACTGCTGTCAGCAGGAATCTCACACTGTAATCCCAAATTTTAGAAGAAAGTTCTCTCAAAGCGGGGCAGTGGCGGACCTGCCCTCCTGGCCCCTCACACAGACACCTCCCAGTCCATGTCACCCAACTTAATTTCCAGGACACTGACAACCCCAGAGAAGGGGGGATGAGTGTCTGGAATGGCCCTGAGGTATGCTGAATAATTTTTCATTGATAATCATGCCGCCGTCGCCATTAGCTAACTTTTGAAGACCAACCCAACGGAAAGGAGCCGGGCCCTTAATTTCTTAATGAATTATTCCTCACCGTAGGATGGGGATTACGCCATGGAACAGGCATCTCATTACTGACAGAGCTGTCAGAAGGACAGGCGAAAGGAAAACTGGCAGCTCTAATTTCTCTGCAGAGAAATGAGGGGCTCTTTGGGGATTAATCTCAGTACCAACATTGAGCCTCTGCCTCGGGGCAGCTGAGGAATTCAAAAGAAGTTGTGACTGAATTCTGAGCAATGGAAGCGAGCTCAAATGGGGTAGCTGACTTTGGTTTCTCACCTATTCAAATGAGGAAGAGGCTATGCAGGTGAGGGAGGGGGGAGCACACAGGGCAGGTAGTGGGATGGCAGGCAGATGGGAGGGGGCTGCATCTGCTCAAGAGGGAAGCTCACCATGTAGGAAAGCCTGGCACACACGGTGACTGTATTTGCATCCCTTCACCTCCCTGAAGAGAATGGGTGCAAAGGTCATCCAGTGGGTTGGTACACTTAACTTCTCCACTAGTTATCATATCCAGCCCCTGAAGTGGCCTTCATCAGGGGAGAGGGAAGTTCAAAGGCTGGACTTCCTCTTGTGCCTGAGGGTGGAGACTTCCATTCTGTGGGGCCCTGTGGTTGTTGGGAGTGGCTCACTGCTGCAGAAATGGCCTCTTCCATGCAGAAGCAAAGGGGATTTGTCAACCCATTCCTCAATATCACATATGGAGAAACATTCACAAAGCAGCCCCTGTATACTGACATCTGGCACGTGTCTCTGCCCTTAGAGAGCCGGGGAAGAGTGAGGTGTCAGTGCTCGGAGATCCTCATGGCTCAATATAGACCAAGACTAGGGTCTTAGGTACAGGGCTGCTGGGCAGGGGCATGGCCAGAGATAGTGCTTCTGGGCAGATGACTTTGGAGCAGGGCAATGTGGGAAGTGGTGGTGGGAGGGGATTAGGGACCAAGGAGCCAGGTGAGGAGAGTGGGGGGGGGGGACCTGAGGGAATAGGGGTTCTAGCTTTTTATGCTCTGGCTATTTCACAGATAGAGGCAATAAAAGACTAACATGGAAGGGGCTGCAGAGAAATGAGGGGCTCTTTGGGGATTAATCTCAGTACCAACATTGAGGCTAACATTATTATCATGCTCAGATGAGGGACCTGGTTGAATTCACCCACGGTGACTGCTGCCACTTGGGAAGTATGGTATGGGGTTCACTGTCTTGTCCTGTCTCCCCTGGCAGAACCATGATAAGATCAGCTGCTGGCCTCACTCATTCCTACAGCCTTCCCAAGAAGGCCAATGAACAATGAACAATGCACTTGAGTCAGCATCCCCAGAAGGCTCTCCTTCAGCCTCTTTCCTCTCATTTCTATGAGTCTCTCCATCTTTTCCAGGCCACTCACCTCACAGCCCCTCTCTCTTTTCATTCTCAGACGACTATGGGCACTTCTGACCACTACTGTGCAGTTCTGCAGTGTGTTCCCAAAGGCCCCTGGGTTGGAAGTCTCAGTCCCCAGTCTGTGACACTACAGGGAGCTGTTGTGATCTTTAACAGGAGTGGTCTTTAGCAAATGGAGGTTATCTCATTGGGGTATGTTCCTAAAGGTGATAACAGGGCACTGGCCTTTCTCTCTCCTCTCTCTGCTACTTGGACCTCCTTTCCATGTTCTCTGTTTCTATAGCCCAGTTGACCATGGACTGAACCCCAACACTGAGCCAAATGCATCCTTCCTCTTCCTAAGTTGTCTTCAGTATGTGCTATAGTGTCTGGAAGCAGACTCACACTGTAGCTCCATGCCAGTCCTGGGCAAACCCTTTTCAATGTTAAAAGTCCAAGGTACACCACTAAGTCTGTGCCTGGCAGTGGCTGAGTGAAGCAAACATGCTCTCTTCACACACTGGTTATGTGCAGAGCACTGGGTTTCAACAGAACATGTGGTAGAAAGATGATTCGGAAAACATAGTAAGCCACAGTAAACTCCTGGGAATGGTGGCATGGGCGCTCCAAGTCCATTAGCAGTACAGGTTTGAGTGGTCTCCTTATGACTACTGGAAAAGCAAAGCTAGGTGGATGGTCAAATAAGGGTGTAGGGGACAGTCCAACTGGAAATCTGTATCAAGTTAACATATGGCCAGACCTATGAATCCACGGGTAAGAAAGGAATATAGAGATAGCCAAACGTGACACTTTCAAAAAGGCTCAAGGTTGTGCTGGAGCAAGAAGCATAGTATACCCCCCCAACCCCCCCCACCTCCCCCGCTCCACACACACACAGAGGCGCATGCACACACATGTATGTATGCACACTAGTGGGAAGAGGGATAGCGATAACTGGGAAACACTGGGCAAACTGCCTCTTGAAATCCAGGCAATCATGGGTCATAGTCATAAGCAAACTAAAGGATCTCCAGGTTCCACAACAGCTGGGGGCATCACTGAGAAACATTCATGAGCAAAGGTCCTTACTTACTGAACTCATCAGCTACTGACACTGATGTGGAACCAGCACGGGGCAGACACCTGAGGATGTCTCTGTGAAGCCTCTGACAGCAGAAGCGGTCACTGGAGGGAACACCAAGGAACAGTGCAAGGTGACATGGTGACATAGTCACATACTCCTTACCCAGTTGTCCCTTGGCAGTTACAACAGGCTACAGAGAGCAAAGGCCTGGCCTGGCTCCCTCCTCCTCCCTCCTAAGACCAGCTCAGACTGCAGAGTGGATGCAGAAGGCTCACTGTTGATGCTGACTGCCCTCCCCCCCCCCCTGTACAGACCCAACACATGCTCGGGACCTCCAGAGTGCACCCCAGGTACCTCACCTTTACACAGTTCCACAGAACCCTAGCCTTGACCTAAGTCTTCAACATTCAACCCACACATCAGAGCCACAGATGACCTGCTGCAGAGTAGAAGACCCACACCACACTTAGACTCCTGCCTTTCCTGCAGGTACCTTGGGTGTCACTTGTTTCTGGGCCAGTGTCCCGACATCTCCACTACCTTCTGTTCCTTCTTCACAGTCCACACTGCCCACATCCGGTATCACACACAGCCACTGGCTCTTAGGGTATGATTGCGTGTGGCATGCACTCACCAGAGCTTCTGCTGACTGTTTCTCTCAACTGCTTGATAGTAGCTGTCCCATTTGAATTGTTTCTAGAAGCCATTATAGTTTCTTGAACATTTGTGCCTGCTTGGCCCTCTGCCTTGGACTCTTTCCATCTGGATTTTGGCATTGCCTATACTCCCACTTTATTCTGTGTTCAGTCTCCACGCCATCCCATCAGGCTCTGCATCCGAGAGCCAGCTGGCCACTCTAGCAGACACCTACTTGCTTTCTGGAGGGTCTTCTGTGCTGCTGTGTAGTATTATCTGTTCATGGGGTGATTACTACCACCCCCAGAGCCAGCATACTGGGCCACCTTCTTCTCTGTGCCTGGGACAGGGTTGGCAGCAGAGGTCTTCAAAATATATTTCTTTTATGTGTGACTTTCACAAACATGGTTGTGTCACACAGGCTTTGGTTAATGTCAGCATCCTTTCCTGCCACCCATGTCTTCCAGGGCAGCTGGAAGGGACAGAGGTGTGCCACTTAGAGAGCTGAGCACAGTTGCAGCTTTACTTGGGAACTGAAGGGCTGGGTTTATCATCTTTCTCCCGAATTTTATTTCTAGAAAGAGAAGTCCGTAACGTTCACTTCTAACACACAGAAGAACTGAGTCTTCCAGTGAATATGCTCACAGCGCCTGCACTTGCTGTTCCTCACTCTGGCCGGAGCTTTACTTCACTGCCCATCTTACATTTTTACCACGTTTCAAAATCAACCGAAGACATCAGTTACTCTCAAGTTAGCTCATATGTCATTAATTAAGAGTTCAATGCCAATCTGGTTCTTTTTCTCCTTTGAGGTAGCATTTGTGTACAAGGAAACACACGTCTTCAGTGTGCACCTGATGAGTTTTGACAAATACATGTACCTGTGTAGCCCATGTTGTTAAAGAGTTATGCTGGGACATCCCTCAGGCCTCCTGCATAGGCAGTTGCTGTCTACACACCCCAGAGGCAGTTATGCTTTTCTTTTTTTTTCTTCTGCCCCTGATCAGCTTTTTCTAATTGTAGAACTTCATTCTGTAAGCAAAGCAAGGCATTCTGTAAGCAAAGACCTGGTTCCTGTGCAGCCTACACCAAGACAAGCTCATGTGGAATGCAGCTATAGTTCACATGTCCCTGTCACTGAGCATGCAGACAGGAACTAGATTTCTGTGGACTATCTCCATTAATCTACATTCCCCCCATAAGTGTTGGGTCATCCAGGTGTTGATAATTATAAGTAATGATACTGAGAAGAGCTTTCATATATTTGCTAAGACTGAGAACACTGGGTAAGAAGGCATGGGAGCGTCCCTAACCCTACAGATTGCTCTACCATTCACACCCTCCAACATGCATGGTACGAGGAGTACTCCACATCCTCGCAGACATTTGGTATTGTGAGTATTCTTCATTTCAGCCATCTGGGCCTAGGCAGGCATCCTTCATAATTGCCTTATCTGGGATTTCACCAAAGACATTCTCCAATTTCATGTGCCTCTGGGACAATTGGGATATGCTGCTTTGTGAAGACAATATCCTGTGCTTATATATGGATGGGGGTGTCCTTGAATCTTCACATATCCCTCTAACAAACTCTTCGATGGATGCTTTTTAAAGATTTCTCTCCTCTGTGTCCTGCCCATTCATTTTCTCAAATGGTTGCTTTTACTTGCAACAATGCTGGCAGTTTCTTTCTTAACTTTATCTTTTGGGGATATGTGAAATACCTGCCTAGCCAAATCATAGCATTATCCATGATTTAAACTTCATGCTTCAATATATTATAGATTATGTTAATTCTTGTATATGGTGTGAGACAGGAATTAAGCTAGGTCATCTTTTGAAGATGGTCATCCAGTTGCTTCACTACTGTTGAGACATCTCAGTTTCCCATCTCAAAGAGAAAATGACTATAAAAGTACATGTGTCTATTTTTAAAAGGCATACATTTTAAGTGTCTGTGCGTATACATTTGTGTGTGTGTGTGTGTGTGTGTGTGTGTGTGTGTGTGTGTGTGTGAGACTGTGTATTATGAGTGTAGTTTCTGTAGAGGCCAGGAGATGGTATCACCTTTCCTGGACTGCTGCTAACAGGAATGTATTCCTCACTGCTGGGTCTTCTGCCCCAGCCTTCATGAGTCTCTGCTTTAAATCTGAATTCCTATCAAAGTGTCTTTGGTACCATAATTCAAAGGAAGTTTTAAAATCAGGTAATGTAAGCTCTCCAACTTTTACTACCTATCTACCTATCTATCCATCCATCCATCCTTTTATAATTTCATATATGCATATGGTATTCTTTGAGGTTGCAGTAGAAGAAGACCTATAGCCCTCATTCTTTTTTTTTTTTTAAAGATTTATTTTATTTATTATATGTAGCTGTCTTCAGACACTCCAGAAGAGGGCACCAGATCTTGTTACAGATGGTTGTGAGCCACCATGTGGTTGCTGGGATTTGAACTCTCAACCTTTGGAAGAGCAGTCGGCGCTCTTAACCACTGAGCCATCTCTCCAGCCCCTAGCCCTCATTCTTATTTTCCAAGCTTTCTTTAGGTTCTTTAGGTTCTAGGGTCTTTCTAAATATCAGTGTCAGTTGGGAATGTAAAAGCCTGGTTGAGCTGAGCAATGAGAGCAGCTTATAAAGAAATGGCGTCTTTGCAGCATGGGTGGCTTCAGGGAGAATGTATAGCTATCTATTTTCTTAGGCTTGTTTATATGTTTCAGTAGAGAAGTGCTGCATGTATTTCATTAATATCAACACTTTACATATGACAATATTATAATTATTTAATTTTGTTATTCCATAAAATACAATCTAATAACAGAACTCATTCTTGTACATATCACCTTGCTGAATTCACTTATTTAATATTTTCAAAATTCTTTAGGATATTTTATATATCATATAGCTTAAAAATAAACAGAGCTACATTTAATAATTTCTGATATATACTCCTTTTATTTCAGTTTTATATAGTATTATTTCTTTTATATTTTTGGTGTGTGTGCATGCTCATTTATGTGTAACTGTGTACAGGTGGGTACACATATATGTTCATGTACATGTACAGAGGTCAGAGGTCAACTTAGGATATCATCCTCAATTATGCTCCACCATAGGTTTTGAGACAGTCTTTCAATGGAGTTGGAGTTCACTGATTGGCTAGATTGGCTAGCCAGAAAGCCCCAGAGATCTTCCTGTCTCTGCCTCTCTAGTTCTGGGATGATATATATCTACACTGGCTTTGGACAGCTGAGCAAGAGCAGGCAATCATGTCCTCATGCTTGTGTAGCCAAGAATTTACCAACTGAGCTGTCTCCTCAGCTTTCCTTTCTTTTAAAGTATCTATGTCTTATAGAAAATAATTAGCAGAGTCTGGCTTGTTTTTAAAGACAAGTCTTTTCATCTATGCCATTTTACTTGAATCTTAAAAACATTTATATTTAATGTAATTATTGATGTGGTTGGATTAAAATCTTCCAACTCAATATTTCTCCCATCTACTCTTCCTTTCCTTGGTTTTTCTTTAGATTTGTTTTAAAAATAAGCATTTCATTTTGAGCTATATGTCTTGGTTTTCAGTGGCAGTCTAGTATTGTTAATATGCATCATGATTTATCACCATCTACCCTTAAATAACGTCCCCACTTGCTCACAGGAACATAAGAAACATATCACAATGCATTTCTAGTCCCCAGTCCTATCTTCTGTGCTACACTTGTTATGTATTTTACTTCTACATATATTATAAAACCCCAAATAGGGAGTAATACAAAATAAATTTTACTGTGAGCAGTTGATTATTTTAAAAATAAGAATGCTGAGAAAATATTCGCCACCCTTGCCCATATATTTTCTGGGTCTAGTTATGTTCAGTGCTCTGGGAATGCTCAACAGTCAGATCTCCAGCCATTCTGCTTCTGCCTTCCAAACACACTCATGACAGTATTCTGCATGAAGCTCAAGGGGACACCAAACTCCTGAACTCCCTCTCTGCCCACAGATGGCAGTCAGCTGGGACACTAGACACATGACTATCACAGATACAGCAGCAACAGCAGCAGTTTTAAAGGCAAAACCTGGGAAAAACTCCCATGTCCACTGATAGTGGACAGGGATAAACAGATGGATATTTGTAACATGGGATTTTCCACAATAGCTTAAGACATGGATGGTCTCTGTAGGACTTTAAATATCTGTTTTCATAAACACATTGATTGAAAGAAGCAACTCAGGAAGACACTGATATTCTGCTCCTTTAAATGATAAGCTTGGTGCTGGAAAGGGGAGGGGCCATGCAGGGCTGGGGCCTTGGGCAGGCCTTCAAAGTGCTGGTTAGAGCATATGTGGCTGGGCAGGCCTTCATAGTGCTGGTTGGAGCATATGTGGCTGGCTCTTTATTATTTGCACTTCACATAGTCATGAGTGTGACTATTCTCTCATCTGAAGTAAAAATCTCATGGTAAAATAATGGAAGCACCAATCTATCCATGTGTTCTAGAACTGCTCTAGGGAAGCTCTGACAGCCCTGTTTCATGACAGCAATATCTCAGCAAACATCTATCATGTGACCTCTTTCTTCCATGTTCACAACAAGAGTAGGGTACATGAGTTCGAGGCCAGCCTGGTCTACAAAGTGAGTTCCAGGACAGCCAGGGCTGCACAGAGAAACCCTGTCTTGAAAAACAAACAAACAAAAAAAACGAAAAAAAAAAAAAAAAAAGAGTAGGGTACAGAAGAGACACTAACATACCTGGTGCCTACAGCCTGAGGGCCACAGGGACAGGATGTATGTTCAACCTCTAGGGAAATGCAGGCTGGGGTCATTACACAGCGTTCTGGGAGAGGGCTGGCAGCCTGTGTTATTCATCGTCAGGTTTACAGCTTCTACCACGAGCCAGACACTGGTCTGCGAGCTTGGATTTGGAAACCATTCTGAGTGGGCTCTAGGAACACTAGCAGTGGGCAGACCCCTGGGTCACAGGGCAGCTAAGTGGCAGCACCATGGCTGGGGGAGGTAATACTCAGCTGAGCGTTATGTGTCCCTCTTCACTGCTCCCTGCAACTCATTCTGCTCAGTACACAATGAAGAATTCATACCGAGGACTCCATAAGGAGTAAATAGCAGAGTGAAAGCCAGGAGAAGTGGAAACATTCAGGGAAAAGCACCCCACAGGTTGGATGGTTACATGGTCTCTGTAGAGTTGGGGAAGAGCAACTAGAGAGTGCAGAAAGACATGTGCATGCTGACCTGGAGTACCCAGACTCAGGCACAGCCATATCATATCACCAACTGTAGCCTGCCAGAGGATGCAAGTTCTGACAATTAGGGACCAGCAGCCCCTTCAAGCATCCACTTAACTTTTTACATTTTTAAATGGTATATGTATCTGGGTATATATATATATATATATATATATATATATATATATATATATATATATATATATATATATATATATATAT